>OU900095.1:11798226-11956835 GCA_918026865.1 Phyllotreta striolata
GCTCGGAATGCGAGTTTTTAATGAAGATTCCAAAGTCATTTCAATTCGGTTATTGCATATTTATTAATAAGCGAACCTAATACGCTCGATTAAGGCTGTTGTTAATGCACTTACCCACGTAGTAAGTATCTACTTTTTTCTAAAAGATTAAATTAATTTTCCTTTCGGGGTCGAGATTAGATCTTTAGGCTTAAACGAATCGATGTAACATGTTCGAAAAACGAGAACCTAAAATCTCGTTAAATCTTTCCCGTTTTGAAAGTTTCCCCGAAACTGACTTAACGAGCGATAAATACTCAGATATTGAGTTAAAAAAAGAAGTCGAAAGCATCAAAGCCCCCATCGCGGAAGGAGCGCTTTTTCGAATTAAAACGGCGTCTCTCCACTCGCCATTTTATCCGGACTTTTTTCGAGTAAGCGCGTTATCAAGGATCGTTAAATCCACTCCGAGATAATTTACTTAACAGCCTAACGTCCTTTTGTATTAATCGCTCCTTTACTCTTCTAACAGATATGTATAATATTCCGAAAGACGAAAGGGCCCCATTCAGAATTCCCTATGAATGCACATCATTCTCGTATATGCGTACTTGAGTTTATGTCCGTCCTGCATTTTCCAACTCCTTGTAGGATATTAACGCTGACAGATGAATAGAATTTGCAAACGTTAACTAAAGTTAAACCGTCCGTTAAGTATTTTAACGGCACTTTAAAAGTATAACGGCTTGTTGGGTAACACATTAATCTTGGTTAGGAAAGAATTGTTAAATCGCAGAAAATGGAAATTTGCGGTACCAAATAACACTTGGTAGAGGCCATTATTAAGGGCTTAATAGTACAGTTGATTAAGGTCGGATTTTAAAAACGGAAAAAATCGATGATTACGAAAATCGACCTCTTTTCGCCAGCTAAATTCGTTTTTGTCCGTAAATCGAAATTAAAAGTAAAAGTTTTGACAAATTTTTAAATAAATAAATATGGACGTTGCCCGTTCGTTTGGTTTAAACGGAACTACACCGAAATGAGAGATTTTTTCGTTATTTAAACAATTTAGTCGGTTTTAATGGAGGAGAATAAAAAAAATTGTAATAATTCGCAAAATTATATGTTTCTTAGTCATTTTTACTTACCAAAAACAGAGAAACGATCAAATTATTTTTAAAAAACCTACACTAATGACAGCGACGATGAACAAACTTCGAACTGTCAAAGTTGTCATTTCGTTACTACGGGAATAGACCTATTAAGTATGGACGCGGCACTATCGTTATTTTGAGGTTATTCAGCGTTCCCAATGATAGAGAGAGAGGTCCGTGAGAGATGGAGCTAGTTTGGGCTAAAAGTAGGCGGGACCAAAAAATATATAAAATATATACAGGGTGTGTGGAAAAAGGCGATTAATCTGCTAAATTATTTATATGCTTAATATTTAAATATTGTTTTTATCTTGGTATTCACTTGGACAGAAGAATGACCTGGAAGAAACATATTTTTTACAAGAGAAAACAGCTAGGTCTTAAATTGCGAAATCTGTACAGGCTAATAGGTAAGAGGTTCCAAATAACAATACAAAATAAGAACTGTATTTGCAAATGTGTGGGAATTTAGGCTCAGCTGAAAAATGCATTTTGCTCGGTAAAAAAATTATAAATCCTCAACCCTATTCTACCATAATCTGCCCTCCTCTACCCCAACTACCTTGCATTTCTGAAAACGTAACTCACGTGGTCTTTTTCTTTCTTACTATTGGCTAATGCATTGTCCAATCTCTCATTACCATTTGTCCAAACTAGCTGCATCTCTCTCATTCATCGACAACACTACCTCTTTGTCTAAACCGCGTCCATAGTTAATAGGTCTATGACTACGGGATACGTTGACATTTAATTTTATGTACAGGGTGTTTTTTTCATTAAGGAAATCAGAAAAATTGATATACGGTGTGATTTTTTGTACCATAAATGAAAAATTATGTGCATTAAAATTGAAATATAGTACAGGGCGATTCGTTTTTAAGGAAATGGTAATTACATAAACGGAGCTAGCGAGGGGACGAGCTCCTTCCGAGCTTTCAGCGTGTTAAATAAAATGACAGCATTTTGGCATTGTTTCGAGATCCAAACGAAACGCATGTTAACGCGTTGAAAATAAATATGTGATTTTTATTATTTTTGTCATTTGATACTGTCATAAAACGAGTTGCCAGTCCGTAATTTCAATTTAAACGATATAAAAACATGATGCGCACATTTTCGGGTGAAATATAGGAACGTAAATATTTGCCAAATAACATCCAGGAGCAATTGTCGGCAGTGACGTGCTCATTTTTTTCATATCCTACACGCAATACACGTCACGACTCCCATAAATTCCCTAGAAATTAATTTGACGTCGTAGATAAAGTGTTATGCTCCACCCCTACATATCGGTTATTATATTCGCTGGGTATATTAGCCGGCGTTGTAAAATTGTACCTCGTAAATAATAGCTATCATTAAACGTTCGTTGAATAATATAGGTAGCTAGCGTACATACCATTAAACGTCCATAAAGCATTCCTATCGAAACGGGCGAGTACATAAAAGTAATGTACCTGCATTTCAGACAGCGCCATACAAACCAACGACATGGCATAAAAACTCCCTTTATGATCGGAATATTACTATCGCGTCCGCACCGCAACCGTCCCGATTAGATCGCGACTTGCGATACGATTGAAAACTTCCCGACGACAGTTTGCGTTACAGTTTAAATTCGACGGCCGAGAACACGGGCTTTTTGAAATCTGTTTCCCGCGTACGCGAACAAAAACCCGAAATCGGGTCGATAGGGAGGCATTATGCCACGCGACTTGAAGCTTTTGGTACTGCAGACAGGAATAAGACGTAGAACCGGAGAGCTTTGATCCCGTGCATCGTCACTGAAAGGGACGAGATGTCGGGCTGGCTTGCCAGAAAGGGCGGCGCTTCTGCCTATTGTGAGCCCCAAACCGAAACCCTTCAGCGATACACGCGCGAATCGCACGAGAAAAAGGCACGGAGAAGGTAAATAAGATATTACGTACTGTCGGATCAATCTCCTAGGCCGAGCAAACTTGCTGGAATTTGCAAGGAAACGGATTCGTGTAGTATTTCCAAAGTCGATTGGATATGAAAAACCCGCGTCGATAAAACTACTCTTCCGCGTAAACATACATAAATCAGTAGATGACAAGTGTATGGGAAGAAAATACGGATAATTTGGACACAAATAATGCAGTATAGAAAGTTATGGATGTCGGCGAAATTATTATACTCCGTTCGCCAACAGGACATAAAATATTAGATACCATTGTGAAATAGTAATGTGTGTTTTGCTTTGATGTATAGTGCCACTACACTATTCTAATCCCAGGTAATATGGCACTGAAGACTCACAGTGGTGCCTCTAAGATATTAGATAGATTATACTATAAGAATATAATAAAATTAAAAATCGATAATCCGTATACTACCAGTAATTATTTCAGGTAGATGTTGTTGTTGTTAGGGAGAAAGTCTTTTTAGCCTCGTGACCACCTAGATCTAGGATCTTCAGAAAAGTTTTATTACTATTTCCTGCGATGGCGAACGGAGTATATCTAGATGTGAGCGAATTTCCGCGGACTTACCGTTTTAAATCCCCTGTATATGTTCCGAATTTCCTGTCTGGTGAACTTGGTGAGTCGGCACAAGTCTTCTAGGGCGACGGGAACCGGCTTGGGCACCCTGGACGGCTCGATTTCGTACATCACCTCCTCGACGGGGCTGTCCGACGGAGTACCCATTTTGGCTACGATCGGTCTAACTCGCGCCGCAAATTTCGAAACACCCTGTAAACAAACAAATCCATCCCTTATATTCGAACATTGCAAAGCGGTTTCAATCCTCCGAATATCTGACGTGTGTTGGATCAGATATAGGCCAATTTCTATATTGTATCGACTATAGAAAGACTATAAAACCTACCTAATATATCTAACAACCACTTAGCTTATTTGTATACAAGCTGCATCAACCAACATTCATTATATACCTACTGAAAAACCCCATCAACTTTAACATCGCCTTTCTCCGTAATTCCTCCACAAACGAAGTCCTTCATTTGCAAATACATACATTATACATTCCAAACGATAATGATAATAGTAATCCCGCGGTCGCGCGTTCGCGTTTCTCTGGATGCGACGCATCGCCGACGACTGCGTTGTCTATCCAGTATCCAGTCCGCTCGGATGCAGAAAATTGTTCGCACTATAATTAGACGGCACGCTCATTAGGCCGATATTGGGGAAGCGCGTTAAACCAGCGGCGAAGCGTGGGCGAAAAATCGAAGAGCCGCTTTCTCTTCGGTTACGGTAGGTCTGGATCGCGCGATCCGCCATCGAAGGAAATCCCTTTGCGAATGTCGCTCGAAGAGCGAGCTCTGCGGGAATGTCGTTTGTTGCGAGGATTATTCGAATCGTCGAGCGGATTGGGATTGAGGCGGGTGGGTTCCTGATGGAGTTTCGGTAGATAATGTTCGGGAAATGGTAGACATTTTGTTTGTAATTATCCCGTTGGCTGTACTGTTTACTGTAATGGGTAGAATATACTAAAGAATATTACTGAGAACTAGAGAAAAAGGACTAAAATAATGCTATAAATTTAGGTCTAAAGCAAGGTAAAATTAAGATTTACTTGAAGAAAGTGTTATTAAACAACATAATAGTATCATTTAAGGGTGAAATGTGTCTATGTAAGAGCCATTTATGTGTCTAAAAGAGTCATTTAACTACCTAAAAGAGATTTATCGATCTTAAAGAACTATTTATCTACCCAATGAATCATTTATCTGCCTAACAAAGTCATTTATCTGCCCAAAAGAGTCATTTATGTGCCTAAAAGAGTCATTTACCTACTCAAAAGAGTCATTTATCTACCTAAAAGAGATTTTTCGACGTAAAAGAACTATTTATCAACCCAATGAGTCATTAATCTGCCTAAAAGAGTCATCTATCTGCTGAAAAGAGTCATTTATGTGCCTGAAAGAGTCTTCTATCTGCTTAATGGATTCATTTAGTCATAAAAGAATCATTCATCAAATTGTAAGGGACATTTACCTACTTGAAAGAGTAATCTATCCTTCTAAACGAGTCATTGATCTGCCTAAAAGAGTCATCTATATGCCTAAAAGAGTCATCTATCTACCTAAAAGAGTCGATTTTCTACCAAAAAGAGCCCATTTATATCAACTGAAATTACGTGTAGTAATTTTGAGACACATTTTTGTTGCTTTTTGGTCAATTCAATTATTTTAGAAGCATAAGTTTAATTTTACTGACTTATTTGGAACACCGTGCGCTAAAGTATTTTTGGCAAGGCGATTGGGCTTTCGATAAATATAAATAAATGTTTGTATCAAAACTTGTATAGGTATATGTGTACAAGAGTTCCAGGCAATAAATTAGCAGAGATACTAGGTGGGCATGCAGTCGAATGAGAGACGACTTATTTTTCGAGAGAGTGCCAATTTATTTGTGAAATCCATGTTCCCGGATCATGATAAATTGGGATTACGAAAAAATTGACGAGGCTAGATTGATTTATTTGCGAGCAGGGTCGGTCCCAGGGCGATCAAAATTTTCCTCAAATTGTTTTGTTGCTTTCATCACGAGGATTCTTATTTTTTTAAGAATTATTTTTGGTTGATTTTGGACGATTTTTTAACACAAAATCAATTTGATTTTTTAATTTTCAAAGAATTTTAGGAGGATTTTATATCTATTAACTTTTAATAATAGTTGTTATTAAATATTCTATCCTACATTAATATTATGAACTCTTTAAGAGTTTTGTATCAATATTTTTTAATGATTTATTAAAAGAAACATTAATAATTAAAGAAATTGATTCGAATATAAAAAATCCAATAAAACTTTAAACACGAAACATGACTCAATACTTCTATATGAACTACACCATGTATCAAAATTTTATGATAAAATAATAATTATTAAATGTAACAAATCAACCCATATTAGAATTTCCCTTAAAAAAAACTCAGTAATACTCGATATATTACAAACACACTGAATATATTTAGATCAACGATACTATCATCACACCTCATCAACACAACCATAAAATCTCCAACATCTTGAAGATACACCAAGATTACGAAACCCAATTTCCAGAAAATCCTTATACAGGCAATTAATCGTACCGAAACCGTTCATTATCAATCAAACACCATCCACCAACGATCCAATTTCCAGTACAATACAAGTTATGTCATACACACTTACCAAGAAATAAAACCCTCCCTTAGACGCGAACGCTCCTCGACGAAGGACCCCCGACCCCTCGGCGGGCGCTCGACGTCCGTGCCGCGGCGCTTCGACCCCTAATCGCCGTCCGTCCGCGACACTTTCATTTAGAAAACCATCAGAGAAGACAGCCCGTTCAGGTGAGAGTGCAGCGCCCGCGATCCGCCCGCTCGCTCGCTATCGGACCCTCCAACCGTGAACTGGAAACTGGCCCTTTGGCTTCGGCCCGGCGCTGGGTTGCGGTCCTCCCGAAGGAGCGGCGGCTGCGCAGTCGCCGCGAGCGCCCAGCGAGGGGGCGCGCGCGACTCCGCCGGGCGGGAAATTCCCGACGAAAGTTTTTCGCGATTTTCCAAGCCGAGATATTACCGATTCGCCTGCTTATTGGCCTTTCATCGGAAAGCCATCGTAGGAGGATAACAAAAATATAATTTAGTAAGAGAGGCATTAAGCTCTGGAAACTTTTCTCAAACTTTAAATTCTTAATAGAAGATAAACTTGTAAATTTAGCGCTCTGGAACAAACTTATTTTATACAAAATCAATTACATTACTTGAACGAGTTACAATAATTGAGTTAACATCGAATGATAATTTCGTGTTAACCGTGATTTGTCATTATGGCGGTGCGGGGTTGTTGAATAAAAAATGAACGGTGGTATACGAAGCAATTTTGTTGACGGGGCTGAATGGAAACGCGGAATAATTTAGGTCTATTAGCCTAATAAAATGGAAAAACGCGTGCTTAATAGATATATACCCTACCTGGTAAATTAATAATTTGGTAACCAAATTTTTACCGGGGTCGAAAATGAGCTTCGTTTACTCGGTACAATGATTTATTAATTGTTTCGGGAAGTTAATTGTATACCCTACGATGAATTTGTAAATGAATCCATCGAAGAAACTATAGCAAGATGAATTCGTTTACGCGAAAGCCCGATAATAAATTGCGTAGATTTAGTTGAAAAATCGGTTTTCATTCCGTTTGTCCTACATACGAACGCCAACAAATACAAGAAAATGCGCTTAAAAATTCTCGGGAACCGCGTACGTGCGGAAAGTCCATAAATCTGGCATTTTCACGGCGTAGAATCGTAAAATCGCTCCGAATAATCCTCGATCCCGGTTCTAAAGAAAGCCCGTCAGCTCGGAGGGCGATAGCAAGGACTTGTTCAGCGTAAATGCCATTTCGTCCCTATTGATATTTACACCTGACCCTAATTGGTTGAGCTATTTTTACCTATATAGGTCTCGCTGTGCTGCAATAAGCGAATTCCAAGATTAATAAATCTAATGGATACGTTTCGCTGGTTCGGGTTTCATTTTTTTTATCGCGTTTTTAATAATGGATGCATGATTATTCTAATTTTCCAGTAATTTATTAGTCCTTTAGAAATTCCTTTTTAATGCAAAATTGTTTACAAATTAACACAAATGTAAGTGCTTTTATAGGTCTCTCCTTTGGGGGGACCAAAACCTACACCTTTAGGGAGATATAAATGGGTAAAATGGGAGACCTATGGGGAGACATAAGGGAAAACCTATGGGGAACTCCTAGATGGAAGACCTAAGGGGAGACCTATGTTCAGGATTGGACTGATAGAGGTAGCCAAAGAGAGAAGAAAAGTGTTTTTATAACTTTATTAGAGAAAAGAGTATACAAATTATTACTTATTATTATTAATCAAATAGATAGCTTCGTTATCGCTTCCACAAATTACTTTATTCCTGTTTAAGTCCAAGGAATTGATCGGTTTTCCCAATGCTGGCATCAACGTGAACACTTCCAATTTATTTTTGACTTCAGGGGCTAGCCAAACGTTGCTTTCGATATTGTTGCTTAATAGCGTAGGGGTGGTGTCGCCTTTGATATTCCAATTCCAAATTTCGCCTGAATCGAAACAGATATATAATGTAATTTATGTTTTATTGAATGCATGTATAAGTTACCTGCGCTGGAGCAACTGAATAACTGATCGGGGTATTCGGAATTAAATTGAATTTCCGAAATAGCTCCTTCGTGGGCATTGAGAACGTTAATAGGGTAATTGTGCTGACGCAAATCCCAGGTTGTTAGAGCTCCTAGAAGACAATAATATGCATTATTGATTTCCAGTAATATAAACTTCGAGTCGACTTACCTAAATCGTCACCTGTTAAAACTATGTGTCTTTGAGTAGGGTGGTAAGTGAGGCATGTAGGGGTGAGATGATCACCGCTCATCATAAAAGTACTGACAGGTTTGTTGTTTTGTTGCTTCAAATCCCATATTTTCATTTGGCCCCGCAAGTTACTTGTTAAAATTTCGTTGTGTTTCAAGAATATTACGCATTGTATAGATGAGCTGTCAGCGCCCTCTGCAAATGAAACTACTCAGTAAAAGTATTAACAAATGATTGTTTGATTGTACCCAATTTTCTGAGGACTTTTGATGATTTGGCGTTTAATAAATTAATGGACCCATCTTCTCCGACGGAAACTATATCACTATCGTAGACTGTTACTGACGTGCAAGGACTAACATCGCCGTTTTTGAATTGATGGATTTTGCTCCATTCTATTTCATTTTTCATACTCGTATTCTCCGAGTATAAAGGAATGATTCGGGTCAGGTGTACAGATCCGCTCGATGAGGAGCTTACAAAGAAATCAGAATTTATAAACTGAAACAATAATTAGAATTAGTACATTTGCTTATTTCTATTAGAACATTCTCTGGGAGTATTAACTGGTCTTTTTTTTCTAAGAATACCAGACACTGTCTTAATTTCTATTATTAAGCACCTTAACTTCAGTAACATCTCCACAGTAAGGTAGATTATGTACTAAAAAGGGGCAAATATCATCCTCGTCTACGTTTTCACAAAAGTCCCATAGTTTTAAATTGTTTTCTGTATTGTCGACGCTACCGGTAACGAAAAAATGGCAATCATTGTACGAGTCAGGCCTCCAACGAATTTTATTGATTTTCTCCGAGACGAACGTTACGTGCACGCTGAAATTGGAAGTCATTTTAGTTATCAAAAACCGATTTAATAATTAAGTGATTTTCAACTTGAAAACATTCGTTAATTTTTCAAAACATAACCTTTAAAAGTTTTTTGACATAAATGACATATGACATTAATAATTTCGATTCCTGGCCTCGTCTGCAAGAGTTATTTGGTAACGTTTAAAATATAAAATCAAAAGAAGATTTGACGTTTTCGACGAACTAATTAGTGTTCTAATGGTTGCCTAATAATTTATTTTTGTTGTTTTTATTTTTTATTTTAGTTTTCCTTACAAGAATACATTTTCATTCCTATTTATTTCTTAAATTAGATATTTTACGGTAAGTTTCTTCCTCCATGTGTACCGCTGTTCTCTACTTCCATTTACTCACCCTGCAGGTAGTAGAAGTTTTATTTTGTACATTCGACCATGGACGAAACGGCTGGACTTTCTCACGGCCCTCCCTTAAATATACTTCCGCCAACTCCAGCAGGCCTCGAAAGCTTGTACACCCTTTGCAGGAAAATCTACCCCGACCAAGTTAATCCGTTGCAAGTTACAGCATTACTAAAATTTTGGTAAGTACCATTACTAATTCAGTTCAACTCGTTAATTATATCACGAATATTTTCTGTTAGGTTGGGAGGCCCAGATCCGTTAGATTACGTATCAATGTACGCAAATCCCGGTGTACCTCAAGAGAATATTCCTCCCCATTGGCATTACATTAGGTGAGGTTTTCTATACGCATTAAAGTCAACGTACAAGGACATGTTTATTAATATTTTTGTGGTTTTAGTTTCGGCTTGTCCGATTTACACGGAGACGGTAGAGTCCACGATGTTACCGGACCAGAAGGGCTTTCCGGGTTCGGTTTCGAATTAACGTTTAGGCTTAAAAGGGAACCCGAGGAAACAGCTCCTCCTACATGGCCCGCTACACTAATGCAGTCTTTGGCAAAATATGTTTTTCAGTCAGGTACACCCATTATAAAATAGTCTACTCATTTTTGCTATATTATTTCTATTCAAATAGGCAACTCGTTATGTGCCGGGGACCATGTTTCATGGCACTGTGCATTAGACAACAGCGAATCTAGAATGCAGCACATGTTAATGACAACAGACCTTCAACTAAAAACTGCCCACACCCCCTTCGGCACCGTAGACTTCATACAAGTAGTCGGGATATGTACCGAGGAATTAAAGGCTGCACAGCAGTGGAACGGGGCCGGAATTTTAGATATGATCACTAGGATTCCTTCGTGAGTGGCTTAATACAGCATGTGAGGACGTTTTTGATACGTTAAGCGTTGCAGGGCGGGCGGATTGTGGCACATAACGGATATGAGAAGAGGCGAGAGCATATTCGAATTGGACGTGAACGCGCACGAAGAGGTCGAAAGGGGCTTCGAATTGGAAGGATCGAATTTGAGCGGCGTGAGCGCCAGATGTTCGTGGTCGGAACAGGACTCGGCTACAATCGTGGCGCAATTGAAGGAGATGAACGACGATCACATGGCTGAATTTAGGTTTAAATCGCCGCTGCAACAAAGTAATATTTTTATTGCTTGTTATTGAAGGTATTCACAAATTATTTATTTAGGTAATAGGTGTTTGACTGATTCAGCAGAGTTGATCCACGTAAAGAAACTGGAAGCGGTTCATTTGGTTTTTAATTTGGAAGCGGGTAGTTTGTTGCCGTTAGCAATAAGGTAAATTTTGTAAGATCTAATTGAGAAGATGAATAAAACGATTATTTTTAGGGGGAGAGTGAGACACGGTCGACATTTTACATTTAAATCGGTGTTAGGAGAAACTGCTATAACTTTAGTGGCACATTCCGTGACTGGGACATTAGTAGAAAGTGAGCATCCTTTCGTTGCTCAGGGATCCTGGCTGCAAGTGTTGATTTCCGACGATTTGGCGCAAGATATGGCCGTTACCTTTCAAGTATGCTACATTCTTTTCATACCAAATAGTTGTGGATATAATTTTATTGTGTTAATTTGCAGGTTTTAGCAAACCCCGAGGCGCTGTCTTTACCGAAAACATTTTCATGGCCAGATAAAAAACTCGCAATCACTATTGTGGCTGATAAAGTACAGTAGTGCCAAGTTTAGCCGCAATTAAAGGTCGATTTTGAATATGTAACTGACGAATCTATCTTTAATAAGCGTATAAGGTTTGTATTTAACATCTAACGTAAGAGACTGATTAACAATTATCGAATTAGTAATATATTTTAGCAAATTTATAAACTAAAATCCGCCCCAAGTGCTCTGTGTGATTATTTTTTTGCAATAATTTATGAGTTTGTGATAATACTTACTTTTTTACATTTATTCCTTACTTTTTAATCAGAATTAGGCTTCGACACATGCTGTTTTCAAACATGAGTAAAAATAATGTTAATTATGTATACCTATCCTATTTATGTATTATTTATATTATTATTATTAGTCTTTTCATATTACTAGTTGACTTTCTTTAGATTACTTTTGAAACGTTAGGTAGTTCATTTATGTATGTTTGATTAATTCCATCAAACTTTAATTTATAACCAGAATCTCAATTTATAGCCTTGATCAAAAAATTATCTACTCTTGCTAGTTTATTTATGTTTATAATGGCAACCAACACAGCTAATTGTAAGTTTCTTTTCATGGATTTTTATATTTATTCTTATCTTACTTGCCTCGTCCGCTAGTAATTTATATACACAAAAATTGTATAATTTGTTTATTTATTAATATACATTTTTATTGAACTGTATAAAATTAATGTATTTTTTTTAACTTTTAAAGATGATTGAGATTCGTCGCCTACTAATACTTAGACCAAGTTGATAAAAAAATAATGCAAATAATGTTCTACTTTTCGCTCAGGTTTCATTTAAAACTTGTTCAATACTTACCGTCAACCCAAAATATACAGAAACAAATATCACCATTGAATTGAAAATTATTCCATATTGCCAAATTAAGTCGAGTATTTCGTTTTATTAAAGAAAAGGAAAAAAATATTCAACAAACTAAACAAGAAATGAAATGTAAAAAAAATGACAAAACATAATATATCAAGACATTCTACTAAATTATAGTACACATTTAAATCCAAACAATAATACAAACCGTAACTGGGAAGAGTATCAAAAAAAGTTATAATAAAGTTAAATAAAAATAGTAAACGTAACGAAACGTGGTTGTGTATTTATTATTCTTGGTTCACAACATCAATGCAGTAGTAAAAGATGGTTTTTCAAGTAAACAAAACGAAAAATTAGGTCATTTGAAGATTTTACCTTGGTTGAACTTTCTACCATTCTTATCCGTACCGCTCCAAGAGAAATATTGTTCAACTAACTTCTTGGTTTCGGCAGAAGATGAATCCAACTTTTTCCAATCGTAAGATTCATAATCGATTTGCCAATCAGGGCTAAGCTAAAAATAATAAAAAAATGACATCTAAGTTAACTACACGAGGTGTAAATAAAACTTACTGGAAACGCCAATTCGTGTCCTCTCCACACCCAGATACCTGAAATAGTGCTATTATTGTCCTCCCCAAAGAGACATACCGAAGCAAAAGCTTGCTTCCTCATCTTATCTAGTCTTTGAAACATTCCAGTGATTAAATTACAGCTCATGAAAACTTTGGAGAGCTCATTCGGGTATTTGTACTCGCCATACCAAATGGAATAGTTTTCATGATCGAATTTCTCCCAGAAGTAAGGGATGGATTTGGTCTCGTCCTCGTTGGAGTAGACGCGCTTGAAGTCGTCCATTACAAAAGTCCTTCAAGTACAAAGGAGTTAAAGATGATTTAATTATGATGAAATAAACGTTTCGTACCCTTTCGGCATTTCTCCAAAAGGATCCTTACTCTTGGGCTCGGCAGCCAGGGCAGCTTCGGCGGCATCGAGTTCCTCTTCAGGTTCTTTTTCCTTCTTAGGGGCCTCTTTGGGTTTCTTCTCTTGCTTCTTCTCCTCCTTTTTCTTACCCTTTCCTATTCAACAGAAAATAATGTCAGTTTCTTGTACATATATTTAATAATAAATAGATTTAATGAGACAAAACATGTAAGGAGTATCCAAAATGTATCGCTTAAATTGGGCGATAAATTAAGAAAATAATATCTTCCTGTTAATTTCACTCTCTTTGTTACAAATACGTTTATTGATTTAAATCAATATTTGCCTTTGAGAGAGTTTTGTGTAATAATTACAGGTTATAAGTGCTATTACATATCTACTACTCACTAATACATCTACTCTCGCAAAACATTTCAAAAATCAACTTCTTACCTCTTTTACTCTTTTTCTCAGTATTTTCACCATTCCCAGCAGTTTTACTTTTATTTTTGTTAGCTTGTAAAAAAATGCGTGAATATAAATCAAACATGACAATTTTCACCAATCACAATTATAAACAAAATGTCCAGTTGCCACTTCTTAATAACGAATAATTCCACATTTTTAAAGTAAAATAAAACTTCACGACGGAAACTCACCTTCTTGGGGAGGAGCGACGGTGACGCTTCCGGGCTGGGCGACCTTGGTGCAAAATTCGACGTTGCCAAGGACAGCCTTGAATTGGGGCTGGTTGATCAAGGTGGTGAACCATCTGTTGACGTTGTGGAAGGTCTTTCGGAAACTCGGATCCAACACGTACTTGTAGGGATTGAGCAAATTGCAGGCCACCACGATATCGGCCAGGGTGATTCTCTCGCCCACCAAATACGTGCGAGTAAGCAAATGGCCGTTGAGGATAGCGAGGGCGCTGTTAATGTCGTCTTTCGCTCGCTGCAAAGCCTGGAATAAACGAATTGTAAATCTAATATCGAAAGGATATGTAAGGAACTTACGTCTTGCGTTTGGGGATTGTTCTTGACAATTCCCAGTATGGGGAATACCCAGGCACAAGCAGCCGGCAAGATTTCGCCCTCGGCGAAGCCGATCCATTGCAAAATTTGAGCTCTGTCGTACTCGTTCTTTCCTCTAAGTTGTTCGTTGGCAACGTAGTAGGCTATGGCGTTACTGTCTTGAAGATATTTGCCATCGTTCGATTCGAAAGCTGGTACCTACGATGAAAACATTGAAGTAAAACAGATTTAAATGAAATTCGAAACGGCAAACACTCACCTTTCCACTGGGGAATTTCTTGGTAAAATCTTTAGACTTGTTGGTTTCGCCGAAAACAAAATTTGGTGCTACTTTGACGTTTGCTTTTGCATATTGTGCAGCAATCAGAGCTTTTGCGGCACGAAAATTTTCTGGATAAGTGTAGAGTGTCTGGAAAAAATACGCCGGGAATTACATCGATAGATTATTAAACAACCTTCGGACAATGTTTAATGCTAAGGATTATGTCAAAATCATGCAGGATTATTAAAATAAAAGAGAAATTTACCCCGGAAGCCATATTCTTAGAGATCTTAAAAACTGAAGGACTGACAACTCTGTCAGAGGTTGTCAACAAAAAATTCTTCTCTTTTATGGACTATAATCTATTGGTAATACGGTATCATATATTTTGTGGTTTTTAATTTTTATATTATACTATTGTAATAAGAAAAATTAAATTATTCAATTTCATGTGAATATCAGTTTTTAATTAATTAGCTGCTAAATATCATATGTATTTGGTTAAAATAACTGTAGATGTTTACTGGTCTCGTTCTTATTTTTCCTTCGGTTCATTCAAAATAAATAGAATTTTTGAAAAGAAGAATTTTGGGAAATTTTTAAAATAAGGGACACAAAATTAATTTAATTGTTTTTAATTCTTTTGCGTTAAATGGAATAAAAATATATGTAAATTTAGTAAACAGCATAAATGTATAATTTTAATAAGATTACTACTATATTTATTGTTAATTTAAGTTTATATAGTCCGGCAGAAACAGCTGAAGAATGTACCATTAAGCGCAATGATATTTAAATATTTTTAGCTCGCGCAGGTCACGTCAACAGTTATCTTTGTCGCTCCGTAAATACCTATAAAAAAGCAAAAGAATTAATAATCTCCTGCAACTTTAAACAGGGTTAAAAATCAAAGAGCACATCAACCAATAGTCGCCAAGAGCGTAATACCCTTCGCGTTTTCATCAGGAAATAACCGCGCATTCTAAAAAAAAATCACAACCGCAAAAAGGAAATTGTTTCTTCGACTGAATAATTGAAAATCGGAAAAGCCAAGTCGTGGGAGAACGCGGAAACGCACGGTAAACGGTGAAATCGTTCCCTTTTTCCACCCGACAGTCGGAACCGCCCGTGTCCCCCACTCCGGCGGGTTTTCAGGGGTAGGAAAATCGACACATTTCCCTTCGATTCGACGAACGCCGCGACGACGAACAGAAACGAGGCTACGGCTCCCTCACGTAGTTATGTAGATAGAATCGCTGCAGTTTCTGCCTTATTTAAAAAAAAAAAACTGTAAAACAAAAAATCATGTAAATAACAATGTAGCACCCTAAAAATTTGTGATAAGTTCGACGATTGCAAAATGTTCGATTAGAGAGACACGTCCATTCAGGAACGGAGCCGAAACAGGTAACGTTTTGTCGATTATTAATGCATTTAATTTTAATTAAACGCCTCATTGCGGTGCATAAATAATTCGCCTAGCGTTTCGTTGTGGTCGCTTTTCCGAAAAAATCGATTTGATTTGCACCCCTCTGATTGAAAACCGTTGACCTAAATGATTGAGTGAAATAGATATAATATTACTAGAGGGTGTGTTTACCTATACTCGGCATTTTCTTCGCATACACAACACAGTTCAATACCAATAATAAATACTTTTTCTTTATTACATATATCGTACATGTAATTATTATTCTGTGTTGTACAGAAAAGTATATGTACAATCAACAGGCCTGGTTTGTGTAAATTTTGGAACAATTACAAATTGCAAAACTATATGCACGATATTTATGTAAGTTCATCAATAAAATAATTAAAAACCGGACTTAAAAACAAAATATTAAGTATTTTTTAACTATTGTACAGTCCGACAAGAATAGCTGTAGACCCAATGCGCATTAACAGCAATTTCGACGAAAACTCGCGCAGGTCACGTCTCCAACTATTCTCGCCTCACTGTACACGCATAGTTTTTCTCTTTTAAATCATTCGTCGTACTTCAATTAGCGATATATCGTTAATAATCGAATTAATCGAGCGATTTACGATCATACTAATCATCATATTTGCATCGCATTTGTCGCAAGTAGAGTGTACAAAGTGTGACTTTCGACCCTGATTTCTGTCGCTTGCCTTCAGTACACGTAACACCCAGTAGATTTTACGAAAAAATGTCGACGTCAGCACCTGGGACGTCGTCGTCGCGACAACAGAAGCGCATGGGCCCCGCTCCTTTCGCCTCCTTCGAGGATCTCTCAGACGAGGTGAGATCTCGTGTACGTATCACACCTCTTTCTTTCTATCTGTAAACTGTACTTTTTCACCTATTTTGTGTGTTTATATTGTATCGATCTAAAAAGAAGCGTGGATAGTGGTTAATGAAAATATTTTGTCGAATAAGCTCGTTAAATGTTATTATAGTACTTGTTTGTTCCTAAAAAAACGAAGCAAAGGGAATACCTGTAGCTGCTGTAGCATGTAAACTATGAGATTGTATCAACTATAAGATTGCAATATATCGAATAGTAGATAAAATACTCTTGATAATAGCTAAATTTTCTTTCAATAGAAACATTATATTTCCTTATAATTTATTCTTCAACAAAGCTATAGATAACATTTCTTCCCTTACCCAAATTCAAAGCTAGATTTCCCATTTTTACGAATGTTTTTTGTTGAAAAACCATAACATAATTTCCTACTATGTATCTTATCCATTACTCATTCATCATATCACTCCAATCTTCAATCGATTTCGTCCGTAAACCAGCATGATCCATTCCATTCAATCAACCACACAACACCAACAATTTGCTTCGTTAAATTATAATACACACGTTCCCAACAAAGGGACGCCTACAAAAATATTTTTATTATCAGAACGTCCGACGATTAATTAAAACTAATCGCGCTTTCTCCCCTTGGCAAATCAGTATTGTGCTTGCAGCTCGAGAGCCCCGAGGACAAGAGCGTGGCGGGGTCCGTGGTGCGTTTGCCCGGCATCAGGGAAGACCTGACACCCACCACGCCGGTGATGACCGACAGATCGCCGTCGCCGGCGCATCCTTGCAAAGGCATCAGCCTCATCGGCACGACGGCGGCGGCGCGCTCGCCCAACCCGCCCAAGAAGAACAACATCAAGCCGCCGGCGACGCCCAGAATAGACATCTCGAGGGCCAGCAGCTCCTCGCACCACGACAGCAAAGACAGCAGCCCGGAGAGGGAAATCTACGACGCGCACGATCCCAACACCGCCAAGCTGGGGCTAGGTAAACGCGCCCGAACCTCGCTTTACTCGATCACCACCGGTTCTCTTGTGCACAGGTTTCAAGGAAGACGGCGCGTTGGACCTGCGGTCTTCCACCGAAGAGCTGGATTTCCAGGACATGTCGTCGATGGAGAGGCGGCGCAGCAGCAAGGCCAGGCCGGCGTCGCCGTCCGTGCTGGAGGAGCCGCAGGCGACGCGCAAGGACTCGCAGTGCTCGGACATAGTCCTGCTGTCGATATCGGGGCGCACGTCGCGGCTGTCGAGCATCGGCAGCCAGGGCTCGAATCAGAGCCGCCTGTCCAACGCCAGCCACATGTCGATCCTCTCCGGCCAGTCGGGCATATCCAGGTGCTCGTCGCCGCACAAGATGCTGCTGGAGACGTCGTTCTGCGGCTACAAGGCCGGCGAAGCGGCCGAGAAGGCCGAGGAAAGTTACACAGGGACCAAAGTCGAGAGCGAGGTGTTGGAGAAAGTTCTGCTCTCCAGAAAGCACGATCCAACTGAAGCAATATTAGCAGAAGGTTCGAAATCGTAACAGTGCGTTCGATAGAATTGATTATTTCAATTGTTTGCAGGAATTTTAGTGGAGAAGGCGCAACCTTTAACAGCGAAAACCCGAGCGGAGAAACCTCCGAGAAAGCAAGACTCCAAGGAGATTATAACCAGTGATATTATCATTACAGTGGACAAATCGGGAAACGAAAGCAATAATACTACTAAGGTAAAAAGCCGGTTCGTGGCCGAAAGCGGCGTCGAATACTACTACATACCGTTGAAAGGCCCTCTACCACCGGACCTACCCAAACCGGCGACGGGCCCGCAACTCTCTAAAACCAAACTCCGCGAAGTGAAATCCGCCAATTTCCAATCCAAATCGACGCATAGTGGCAAATCCAAAGTACCTGAATCGAAACCTAGATGTAAATCCGCCACTCCGACTCCATCGCCTTCCATCAGCAAAAAAGAGGAGCCCACCAGGAGCAGAACCCAAGAGCCGAAATACATCAGAATCAAGCTGAAGCCGGACAGATGCTACCCGAACGAGCCGGAGATCCACAAACCGGACACCCTGCAACTCGACTCCGTCGAACCGGATTCAAACAGCTTCATCACGAAAGCCGATGATAAAATACACAGCGCCGTAACGAACGGCAGCCCGAAAATCATCACGACGTCAACAGAGGAGCGCATCGACACCGTCACGCCGTCTCCCTCCATCTCCAGGCGATCGTCCTTCGCCTCTCTCTTCAAGAGCAAAGACGCCATCATCAGCCCGGAATCGCCGTCCGTGCCGGGCTCCAGCCGGCGCAAAACCACCATAACCGGCATACTGAAAGAGGCCGGGGACAATCTGCGCTCGAGGAGCCGGTCGAAGAGCCGCGACAGGGACAGCCACAAGTCCGTCTCGACGGCGCCCTCGTCCACCGAGAGCATCGACCTCAAGTCCAAGAACAAGTCCGTGTTGTCGCTGTTCAAAGGCAAGAAGGACAAGCCCAAGTCGGAGTCGGAGACGAGCTCGCAGGAGACGATCCGCAGCGGAGACGGCCCCGCCAAGTTGGAGTTCGCCTCCAAGTCGTCGTACTACGAGAACCCTTTGGACTGCGCCACCGTGCGCATACCGCTGCACTCGCCTACGTACTACGAGAACCGGAGCATCTCCGATTGGAAGACGTCCAGCCAGGACTCGCAGGAGACCGTCATCGAGAACGTCAGTAAAAGGGCGAACGTGGCGGTGGAAGAGGTTCCGAAAGCGGAGGAAACGGGCAAGACGGTGAGGCAGAGCAGCACGAGCAGCGAAAATATCGTTTTCTCGACGAAATTAGGCAACGACAACGAGGTGTTCACCACGAAGCTGCCGAAGAAGTTGCCCAGCGATGACGCGCCGAAAGTTATCAACGGGATCAAAGAAGTGGTGGAGTTGCACGTGGAGGAGCCACCCGAAGAACCGCCGAAGATACAAGAAAAAGCTGTTGCTAGTAGCGTAAAAGAAGTAGACCAAGAGCCTATTAAAGATAAGAGAATATCCCAAATATCTGAAATATCTCAAATATCCGTAGGCGCCGTCAGTTCGGTGAGCTCTCTCACGGAGGACCACAATTCGTCGGAATCGGAGAAAGACGTCGACGACAACGCCAAGGCGAAAAACGAACTGAAACTCGACCTGGACGTTACGGAAATCGAAAGGAAGGCCATCGTGCTGCAGCAGGACTCGTTCGAGGACGAGCTGCCCTACGTGCCGACCACACTGCCGCAGGAACGCTCCGCCGCCCTACCGATAGTGCCCGTCAAGCAGCGATCGACGTTCGACATGAAGACCTGCCCGATCGAACGGCCGCGCTCCACCACGCCCATCAACCCCAGCTGCCTGGAGGAGTACTGCGAAGAGGTGATGGGCAACTTCAACGTCGACAGCGTCACCAGGACGATCGAGAAGCTGCGCATATCGCTGCCGCGCAACGAGTCCTTCGACAAAACGGCCAAGGTGAAGTCGCCGCGCAAGAAGGAGTTCAACGCCAACTGGTCGGAGTTCGCGGAGGGCGGCATAGCGTCGCGAGCGACGCCCGGCGATACGCCGACGCCGCCGCCGCCGCTGCCGCCCAAGGCCGTCCAGACGTCGTGGATCAACTTCGAGGATATACCGGAGAAGCGGAAGGCGCCCAAGCGCATCCAGACGATACCGTCGCGCGGCTACATCGAGGTGCCCGAGGGGGTGTTGCAGGAGAGCGTCGTCTACAGCTACGTGAATCCGGACGAGTGCAAGTGCGAGTGCCACGAGTTGAACGCGAAGAAGCGCGAGAAGCGGCCCAAAGAGCCGGAGCCGCTCGTGCAGGAGGACGAGCTGCCGTTGCTCGACGATGATAATGTTGATGATGATAAGACGGCCACGGATGGTACCGAGAGGGTTAAACTCGACGTCTCCGTGTCGGATTGTAGAAGTATTATTAGGTAGTTTATTTCGTATGACACGTATTTACACATACTCAAAAATGTTTTGCATATTGTATAGTTCAAATGCCACTGTCCATTTATTATTTAAAATGTCTTTTGTTAAATTGTTTTTATTGTTCATTTTAAATGATGTTTATGCCTTTTGGAAACTAATTTTGAAGAGTAATTTTACAAATATTTGAAAGTGAAGATGAAGATTCTGGGTCTCAAAATATTACGATCTGACTTGCTTTAGTAAAATATTGAAAATAAAAAAGATACAGAGCGTCAAAGTTGAAATCAAAAAATGATTTTTTACAGCAGTTTGAAAGATTTTGGATGTACAGACAGTAGTGAAAATTTGAAGACAGGTGTTTCAATGCATGAAAAATCGTAATATGATAAAAACAATTTAACAAGTCATTTCAAGTAATAAATGGCTAGTGGCATTTCAACTTCATATACAGGTCGTACGAACTGATCTGCTGCAAGCATTAGAATTAGAATCTCAATCAATACTATAAGATAGTAAAGAACAGAAACTTGTTTATCGGTTCCCGGCCGATATTAGAATTCGTCAATTCGCTTCGCTTCGTCCACTAGCGAATAGCGGGGATAGCGGGCGTGATTATTTTGTATGCTCTCTTTATTCCTTACATAGCAAAAGTTCAATTAGCTATCTCATTATTCTCATTGTATGCTTGCAGCGGAATAATTCGTACGACCTGTATAGGTATATAGGTAAATTGGTGTTTCTGATTTTAGTGATTCTTCAGTGGATTTGAGCACAAGCATTGATACACACGAGGCTAGTGCTAAAGAGCTCACACTAAGAACTCCATTCACCAGTGATTTAGGATTATCCAGCAATAGGTCTAGTGTTGCGTCCCAGGTATATTTTTTATTTCTAACGAAGTGAAAGAAATGTTTTGAAAGTTAGGGTATAAATTAGGTGATTTATGGACATTTTTTTTATATTTCAGGACGACCACCAATCTCCCGAATCGCCAAATGCCTTTCCGAAAATATCTTAAGAATCGACTTATTCCAAACATTTTGAATATTTTTCAGTGTTTTTTATTTCTATATAGTAATCGTATAAACCAAAAACTCTTCCCAACACTTTGTCATTTAGGTCCTAAAGGAATTATTTACGAAGTGTTCGGTGTACCGTAGATTGAACTGTTGGAAAGTCGGATTTAATTTGTCAGAAAAAGCAATGAAAACTAAAAAATAAGGTAATAGGCGAGTGAAAGATTTATCAATAATTCGCCATACTTTTGAAAAACGTTGGATTAGAATTTCTATTGCTTTAAAAAAATGGATTAAGCGAGAAAATCCAAAACGAAACGTAAAACACACATTTATTAAACAACGTTTAAATATCATTTCCAAGATGAAGTACCTAGACAAGCGCATAACTACGAAACCAATAAGTATTTTAAAACTGAAAAGACTAATATAATGGTGCCATGAAACTATACATTAAAACGAATTAAATCTGACTTCGATCTGCGCAATAATAATCGAAGAAAACCGACAACAAATAACGCCTTTGTATAAATGTGTCAGTAGTTAGTGGTAAATTTTTGATTCGATAAATAAGTTGTTTATAGAGAAGTTCAACCGTACTCGACGGAATCGCGCGCTTCGATGGCATCAATCACTTTCGAAGAATTTCATAGATTTTAAGTATAAGCTATCGATCGATTTGGGCGATTTCGGCGAGCGGGCTCTCGAGCGACGGTTAATCTTTCGTTGAATATATTAGGTATGATTATGGATAATGTTGTCTAAATTATCAGTCGTCATTTTATCATATATTATTCGTATTTAAAGGGTTGTTCTGTGTGATGAAGAGTTGTTCGTGCCAGTTGAAAGAGCGCAGGTTTTGTTCCTATTGTTCCTTGCACTGCAATCATCATATCAAGTACTTTTGTAGGAGACAATGATCCTGAAAGCTGCCAAGTCTTAGTTTTGAAAACTAAGCAAACTAGGGTTACTTAGGTTTTAGTTAGACCTAGGATTTTGTGGGGCACGGTACTATATGGATTCAGTATTTGCACATCAGAGTATATAGGTGCTACTAAAATACAAATGTTTCATTACTTGATCAAATTTTTTGCTATGTTTGAAAATAGACTTTGATTAAGTTACGATGGAGAATTGAGGGCTAAAGTTTTCTCGATAAACGTCTAAATAATAAAATCCTTGATAAATATATTCGACCAGAAAATAAAAAAAATGGTGGCGAATTTTTTATTGCAGTTTATGTTGCTTATATTTTTGTCTTTGTATTTATGAGATGTATTTAGTGTTTGTAAATTTAATAATTCTTAACTACTTAACTGTTGTACATTATGATTTTTTCAAATCAATTTATAAGTATATGATAAAATGACTAAATTGTAAACAACCTACTTGTTAATATTGGAACTTGTTACCTTTATAAACTTAAATTCTACATTGTTACATTTTTAACTTTTCCGTTCTTTTTTTAAATAAAAATGATGTGTTTACATTATTCAGAGAATTAATAAAATATTTCTGTCGGTTTTTCAATAGTTTTTATTCAATAATACAACAAAAAAAACAATTTAGTAATAAGTAATAACAATATAGTAAATCTATGTTAGTAATCTTTTGCAAACTCATCAGATAATTTTTGGAGAACATTTTGAGTACCAAGAGTACCCATAGTAGTTAGTTCGTTGGTGATTTCGACGACTTCTTGCATAATAGCCAATAGGTTTTGACTCTTCTCTGCTAATTTATGAACGCCTTCGAAATCTCGCCCGCTTTTCATGATAATGTCGCTGGCCAGAAGAAGTTTCTTTACAGATTCTGCTAGCTGCTCTTGGTCTCCCTCGGTTAGTTTGAGGTTTATTAAAGTTAGAGTACCACTGGCTTCTTCTAAAGCCCCCTGAATGGCTTCCAGGTGTTTCTGAATTTCGTGTTCGTTCGTAAGGTTGATGAAAGTAGTCATGTTTTTTTCTAAATTATTAATCATAATTACTAGTTTCTCCTTTTGCTCCTGTAACAGTAGGCCTTGCTGGATTTCCTTCAAATGGTTTTCTTTCTCCTTAATAATTTCTTTCTGGTGCGAAATCTGATTTTCCACAACCCTAGTATACTGCTCTATTTCTTTGTCTATTAAAACTTGCTTTAGTAGAGCTTGCAAATATTTATCATAGTCGTAACTTGGATTATTATCAACACTTGTTGTATTTACGACATTTAAAGAACTGGCACGTTTCAAATTACCCATCATTTTCCTCTTCATTGTAGTGTTCGCGCTTCTTGAATTCATGTTTAAATTAACGAATGTACAACTATATCAAACAAAAGAGAATTAAAATACAAATTTTTCGCAATATTTTTAACGTTCGCAACGCAATGTTTGATTTTTTGACAATTATGACGTTGACGTTTCAGTTCTTCTTACTACATATATTTTAAGGACCTCCACAATTATAGAATCTAGCCACTTTTTGTAATCTTACTCTACCATCGCGGTTATTCAGAAATTTGCAATTTCAGAAAAACACTTTTATAACGTGATATCTGTAGACATTTGTAGTCTACACAAAAAATACATTTGATTTCAACTATTTATTATGGAATGAAAACATTAATACATAAGAGTCTCAATTATATAAATAATAATCATTCAAATATTATAAATTTTAAATAAGCAACGTAAAAAACATGAAATTAGAATCCTTGTTGAAACTGCTTAGATTCTAATCTATTTTGAAGAATTTCTAACTGTCGTTTAGCTTCGCATTGAGGGAAATTGTTGAGGTCATAATACTGAGGTGCTATTTTCAATAACCAATCAGCTAAAAAAAAAACGAAACAATTCGTAAATAATAAACAATAATAAAAACAGCAAAAAACTTACGTTTTATATCGGTAACGGTCCTTATGTAATTTTTGGTTGTCAACACAAACTCATTATAGATGACCCATTCGGGCTTATGATCCAAACAGGTCGATGGATGTAACTGGACTATTTGATTATCTTTGATCGTTAGGTAATGACCTGTTCTCTCCAAATGTGCGACCTTAAATAAATTAAATAATAATTTATAAACTTATTTACAACAAAGGGACAGTGGTATCACTTATTTCAAGAAAATTTCCCTAGGACCCCTTTTTTGCAAATAGTACGTATATAAATAAAAGACATTTGACAGTAATTATTAGATTAAGAACTGGGCATTGTCTAAATGGACAACATTTATTTAGAATTGGGTGCAAAGATGACCCATATTGTATATGCGATCAAGTGGAAGATTTACACCATATATTTTTTGGTTGTCCAATAAATCACTCACCGCAATTTGACTTATATAATAAACTTATAGAATTAAAAACGCCTACCCCCATTTCGTTACCCTCTATCTTAATAGAATATAAATACAATATTATCAATTTAATAATTAAATTTATCAATATATTTAAAATTGATATTAAAATTGTATATCAATACAAATATCCTCCTTTTAATAATCTGGGTGCTCCTACTTGAATTCCGAGGGAACTTTTCGGGGGTTTGTAATGCTCAGCTGTTCCCCCTGAGCGAGAAAAGTCTAATACCTATGTTGTTTTGTTATATAACATGTCTAATACAGCCTACAAAAAGAAGAATTGAAATATATGAAAATATACAACTACAACACGAAAAGTGGAACCTAAGACTGAAAATATATATAATTAATGTGTGAAGTGCTAGCTTTGATATAAACAAGTATTATAACAAAGCAAATACCTGCTCTGGCCAAATACTGACTAGGTGGAGGCCAATAAATTAAGAGTAATAATAATAATTTATAAAGTAATATTATTAAGAAATTTTACCAACCTGCATGAAAAATCCATTGACAAGAGCTTTCCTAATGTTAATATAATAATCTTTACTAGTGAAATCTGTAGAGGTCCTTTTCAAATTGAACCTGTCCATGATCCTCGACAGCTGTTGTCTCACGTTATCAGCCGACTTTAAGGAACGATAGTTAACGAAATTATCATAACACCACTGCGGATCCTCCATGCCTACATTTAACATTCAAACATCAATATGAATATAATCAAATTCTTATACAGGGTGTTAGTTAATTGAGTGCCGATACTTCAGAATAAGAAAATAATGATAGAAAAGTTTTTTTTGACGTAACACCCTGTAGCTCGAAAACTAAGAGGTTTAGGACATAATCATAGCTATCTACTTATAATACAATATAAAGTGTTATTATATTTGATTTCTATGGACATAATATATTGATAGAAACTTTTCTTCTTAAAATCATAACATTTACATCCTGAAGTATCGACACTCAATTAATTAATACCATACATATACAGGTTGCTCCATTTTTGATCGCAACATAGGTTATATAGGCCATGGGTGCGATAAAGACAACTTCCATTAGACACTTCAAAGGAAAAGGAAAGAAAGACATTTGTGTCATTGCAACTTTTCACTCTGACAACTGTTATTTTATCAATCTTTCTTTGTTCAACTCATAGAAACGACCATGTTGCGGTCTGAATTGAAGCAACCGATATATTATTTTATAAAGTACATAAAGTAGAACTTACTCTGTTTGAAAGCGTGATAGACGTTTAGCAATGTCAAATGGTCCCCGTCGATGTGGGCGAACCTCATCTTGGCGTCGTCGGCCGCCTTCTTGGCTTCGTTGGGTCGTACGAAACACTGCGGGACTAAATATTGGAGCGGGCAACCAAAAGGGCAATGCCCGTATCCAACCGATATAGTAGATGTGCACCACTCAAGCCCCTTCCTACAGAGCTACCCCTTAGTCAGAAACGTTTTGCCGGCCAACAGAGCAACACGCAAAAAAACAAATCTCGGATAATGTTGAAGACATCGAAACGATTATTTCGCATAAAAAATAATGTTGCGCTCTTGGTCTGTGTCAAACGTTCTTCGATTTCAATCTCGTCCGATCAATTTTTTTACGCTTTTTTTACAATAAAATGTAAAATACAATTATAAAAATAGCATTATTTAGTAATAAGATAAGCTTTTTAAATACTTATTCAACCGTTATTAAAATTTTACATGTTCATTAAAAATCATGTTAAAATTATCGTTTTGATTAATCGAAAAAAAAAAATTACCAAAAAGTAAATACCTGACAACATTGCCGTTACAGACAATATTTCATTGGAGCAATTGTGATTGCAGCTGGCGATTAACATCTTGGCCAATTGCGGATCGAGCGGAAATTCCGCCATGACTGCGCCCAAATCGGTCAGATTCCCGTCGTCGTCTAGAGCGGCTAGGTAATTGAGCAGCTCCAGAGCTCTCATTAGAGTTTCCGGAGCGGGCGGATCCATGAAATCGAAATGGACCAAATCGTCGATACCGAGTTTTTTTAATTGAAGCACCACCGAACCCAAATTCGACCTACGCAAAGTCATTTATGATTATATTTCTTCTACGATAATAGTAAACCGTACCTTAAAATTTCAGGATAGGTGTTATCTTGCATTTCGTTTTTAAAAGCCTTTTCCGTGTACAATCTGAAACATTTTCCGGGCTTCGTTCTACCAGCACGACCAGCTCTCTGTTGGGCGGAAGCTTTACTAATAGGAGACACCAATAACGATTCAACTCTAATCCTCGGATTGTACACCTACGAGATAGTTAAAATATTAATACAAAAGAAATAAAATCGATTCAATGTATACTTTTTGTTTCGCAAATCCAGGATCTATAACAAAAACAACACCATCGATAGTAAGAGAAGTCTCTGCAATGTTTGTGGAAACGACAACTTTTCTTCCGATGGCTCCATTCGGCTTGTTCGGCGGGGGCTCTTCGAATATCCTTTGCTGGAGATTCGGAGGAAGAGTAGAATATAAAGGAATACATTTTAATTCGCCGACTTCTGGTCCCAAATTGTCTATTTCCCTTTTAATTCGTTTACACGCTACTTCGATTTCTTCTTGTCCAGTGAGGAACAGCAAAATGTCACCTATGAACAAATCGAAGCAATAATTTCATTAGATTTTAATAGAAATTTGACATTACCTGCTATTTCTTCGCACATGTGTATTTGAATAACAGTCCTTATTGCTGCTTCGAGATAATCTCGTTCCGGTTCAGGAGTATAAAATATTTCCACTGGGTGGGTTCTACCAGGTACGTTCATAAGAGGCGCGTTGTCGAAGTACTGCTGGAATTTACCAGCGTCTAATGTAGCACTCATAATCACCAATTTCAGGTCCTGAAAAATAGAAATAATTTAATAAAACTCGCCAAATAATCATTACCAAATCACTTACTTTTCTCTGTTTAATTACTTCTTTCAGCACACCCATCAAAATATCCGTAGCTAGAGTTCTTTCGTGAGCTTCATCGAGCAATATACATTGATAAGAGTCTAACATTGGGTCGCTCATTCCTTCCCTTAGTAACATACCATCTGTCATGTACCTATAAATTAATTACCTTCATTAATATGTAATGTAACAGAGATTAATTGCACATACTTTAGTATGGTTTTTGCGGATGAACAGTCCTCGAATCGAATACTGTAACCGACCTCCTGTCCGAGCTGAACGTCCATTTCTTCTGAAACTCTTTGAGCAACTGACATGGCAGCCACACGCCTGGGTTGCGTACAACAAACACCTTTTACGCCCACCGTTCGGGAGTACTCGACACACCATTGGGGAATTTGGGTGGTCTTGCCCGAACCCGTTTCTCCTACGAGTACTATGCATTGATGTTCGTCGAGTAATCGCATAAAGTCTGCTTTGTATTCGAATACTGGAAGTCCTATTCTCTTGCGAAAGAGCTCGTGGTATTTTTGTGTGTATGGTAAACTGGTGTAAGGGTTAATTGAGCCGGATCCAATGGTGGTTGGTGTTGTTGAAACAGTGGTGGTTATTCCTCGCTCTTCCCTGAAATTTGATAACTAGAATCTTTGTATGTAGGATTTAATTATGGTGATTACCTTTTTTTCTTTATGAAGGGGTCCAATACTTCAATACGTCGTTTTGACATTTTGGTATGTTCAAATTTATTTAAACTAGAAAGGAAATCGAAAAAAATCGATCAAATATAAATATCTGCAAAACGCTAGCCGCACCGCACTAGAAAAAACGCGTGAAATCGAGAAATTCAAAATGTCGGAATGAAAGAAGAGAACTGTTTGTTACCAACTTACGTGAAATAAAAACCCTACGTTTGTTGAATTTTAATTTTTTTAATTAAATGATACACGAATTAAAGAAATTTTTAGCGATTTTCTGTCGTATATTTTGGTGCCTATTTAAATATTATTATCGATTTTTAAAATGAAATTGATTTTTGACAATTTTTTGAAATATTTTATATTTTAAAATGAGTTGGCCAAACTGGTTAGTTGGTGAAATTTTTTTTGATAGTGCCACCAGATCTTACAAAATTTCACTAAATGAAGATTTTTTCTTTTTTTGTAAATGTTATTTGGTAATTTCTTTAAATTAACATTCCTCACATCCGTTTATTGCAATATTAATATTTGTTAAAACATTGAAAAAATATATTTTAAATTTTGATCTGGCAACAATGGTTTGACACTGACACTTGACGTATGACATAACGGGCATTTTTCTTTTTACAATTAATTGAAAAAATGGCAAGTTTGGGGCATTGCGAAACGCCTAACTGTTCGAATTCGGCAAAACTGCAATGTCCTACTTGCATAAAATTAGGAATACCAGGATCATTCTATTGTTCACAAGATTGCTTTAAGAGCAATTGGAAAACGCACAAAATTATTCACTCTTTAGCTAGTAAGTAAGGTTAGGTAGGTACTGTAAAAGTCATGCTTACCACTAAATTATAAAATGTCAAGATATTTTTATTCTCTAATCAATTACATAAGTACGAATTTAATTATAATTCGACCCTATAAGTTTGATTCATCCATTTGAATTTTACAGAAGGAGAAAATGTAGACGGTAGTAAAGAAGACACGTATAACCCATGGCCGAATTATTCCTACACGGGCAAACTCCGGCCCTTCCCTCAAACGCCGAAAAGATCTGTACCTCCTCAAATTCTGAGACCTGATTACGCCGATCATCCTCAAGGGTTTCCCCTAAGCGAACAAGCCGTCAAAGGCTCTGGCCTGATCAAAGTCCTCGACGATGAAGAAATCGAAGGAATGAAGGTGGCAGGCAAGTTGGGCCGGGAAGTGCTCAACGAGGCGGCCCGAGTTTGTGATGTTGGTGTCACCACAGACGAAATCGATAGAGCAGTACACGAAGCATGTATAGAAAGAGATTGCTATCCATCTCCACTCAATTACTACGAATTTCCCGCTTCTTGTTGTACTTCCGTGAACGAAGTTATCTGTCACGGGATACCCGATACTCGTCCTCTGGAAGATGGAGATTTGTGTAATGTGGACGTAACGATATATCACAGAGGTTTTCATGGGGATCTCAATGAAACGTTTTTCGTTGGCAATGTCAGTGAGAAGAACAAAAATTTAGTCAAGGTATAATAAACATTGTATGTTTTTTTTATTCTTTATTAATATGTGGATAATTCAGGTTACTCACGAATGTTTGATGAAAGCTATCGAGATTGTTAAACCAGGCGAGAAATACAGAGAAATCGGTAATGTTATTCAGAAACATGCTCAAGCACACGGTTATTCTGTCGTAAGGAGCTATTGTGGACATGGTATACATAGATTGTTCCATACATCACCAAATGTACCTCATTATGCCAGTACGTATGAACTATTCTTATCCACCAGGTGCAAAAATTGCACCAAACTCCAGTTCATACTGTTTATTTAAGAGTATGCTTATTGTTTCAGAAAATAGGGCAGTTGGCGTGATGAAGCCGGGGCATTGTTTCACAATTGAACCGATGATTTCCGAAGGGACATGGAGGGATGAAATGTGGCCGGATAAATGGACAGCGGTGACAGCAGATGGTCGATGGTCAGCTCAGTTTGAACAGACTTTGTTGGTAAACGAAACTGGCTGTGAGATTTTGACCAGAAGGTTGGAAAAAAACGGACAACCTCACTTTATGGACAAAATGTAATTTTAAATAAGCCTATTATTTCTTTTAACAGCAAGAAGCAAATTTTGAAAAAAAAATCATTCGGAGAGTTATTTTAACAAATCGTTTATTTGAGTAATGCGGTTGATTATGGCTACTAATTTGTTAAAAATATTTCAAATAAAATTTTACAAGTAAAATCGTTATAGTACACTATAGATGAAGGCGAAATAAATGTAAAATAAATTCCGTATTGGCTTAAACTATTTTTTCAAAATTTTTGTAATAATACATTTCTGCTTAATTATGTCCCTGTGCGGTGACTGCTCTGCGGTCGCCTTTCGTAAGCTTCAGGGGACCTTGATCTGGATCTGTAGAATCTGTTTTTTGAATATCTCTCAGGCGACTTTGATGTAGATTGATTAGTCCTGCCTCTTCCAGAGGGGCATTTTCTTTTCTGTTTTTTCATACTCTTAGCTATAACTCGCTTTTGGTGATCCAATTGTGGAAACAAATCTAGAAAAATGAAATGATGTCGATTTTGTTTCAATAAAATGAACAACTTCGTTACCTTGCGATATTTCTAAAGCATTTTTAGCAGCATTCATTTCAGCTTGTTGAATACTATGGCCCATAGCGCTGGCTAACCTTCTACCTCTAAAGTATACAGCAACTGTGTACACTCTCGTGTTAGTGGGTCCTTTACATTCTATTACTCTGCAAATAATTGTAAATATACGTTATATGTATATTATTTAAAATTTTTTAAAACTTACTTATAAACCGGTATATCGGGTTCTCCTCCATCCATAGTGCGTAAAGTTAAACAACATTGCTGCAATTTCGATTTGGGATCATTCCAATCTTGGTTCATAATGAAGTCTTGTAAACGAGGAAATAACGTTACTTGGCAAAATACTTCACAAAATTCCATTCCCTATTAAAATATTAAACAAGATTAAAGATATTAGCAAGAAACTAATAATTATATTAAATACCTGATCAACATACAAAGCTCCTATAAAAGCTTCCAACAAATCCGCTCTATCTTTAGTCTTCAACTCTGCTTTAGGATTGTTATAAATTGCATATTTCGACATATCTAAATCATCGCAAACGACAGCCTGTGTCCTGTTATTCACCAAAGAACTTCTCAACAACTAAAAAATAAATAATTAACGCCTTTCATCGCAACGTACCAAAAAAACCGAAGTACCGATAAATGACCCTCGTGGTGCTCGGGGAAATATTTGTACAAGTAATCGGAAGCGATCAACTGCAGCACAGTGTCCCCCAAAAACTCCAACCTCTGGTTCGACCCCATCGTCAGGTTCGTATACCCCACGCTCCTGTCGGTGAAGGCCCTCGCCAAGAGCCGAATGTGCTTGAATTCCACGCTCAACGATTGCTCGAACTTCACCAAATTCTGCAAAATGTCGAATTTTTCGATCCACTGCCGATCGCCCAGCGGCTCCTGCTCTTGCAGCGGATGCGGCGGCAGGCTCACCCACACCTCGTGCAGCTCCGGGTTGCTGTGGAAGAACGTCGCCGAAAAAATCTTATCAGCCACCTAAAATGATAAGTATTTTGCATTGTTTCACCACGAGTCATAAGGTTTCATGGGTGGCGGAGCTATCGCTCACCCCTTCTTTTAATACCCATATAAGTGGGTGTACTAGAAAAGGAACGGGAATGCAGGGCGAGCGACAATCGTACCTCTATTCCTCCATCCAGAAACAACGCTCCCATTAAGGCTTCGAAACAATTCGCCATCGCGTGCCTGAGTTCCAAGTCGTGACACAAATCCGATCCGTGCGCGTACAACATGTACTGGTCTAATTTCAAAATTTTCGCCAATACGGAGAGATGTTGATTCTGAACAATAGCTGCCCTACGAACACAAAACGCCCATTTATGACCGATTACGACGCTTTTTAAACGGATTAACTACCTGTAAGTCGCCAAACCTCCTTCTTCCAGATCTGGAAACGAATAGAAGAGATGGATCGAAGATAAAAATTCAACCACGGCGTCGCCCAGAAATTCCAGTCGCTCGTTATGCGTTATATTCGATTCGGTTTCTTGTTGCTTCCCAAATCTGGACATTATGTTAATCAGCGTATTTATTCCTGCAATAAATTAATTCTACTGAGTATTATGCGCTTCGATAAATTATACTTTACCTCTCTTCCTCGTGTTCATGTAGTGTATACGCCTGTCTCCGTACTCGGGCTGGCGTATGCCGCAGTTGGTCAGGCTGTTTCTCGCGTGATCTGGATTCGTTCCGAAGTTTTCCTTATAAGATGGATGCGTTAAAGCGAGCTGCAGAAGAGCGCGATTGGCGAATGTATACTCTACAGACTCCTCCAGCACGTTTAACGAGTGATGGAACCTCAGGTGGCACACCAGAACAGGAATCAGCATGGCGTGCTGCAATGATTGTTACAATCGATTACGAGGCCTTGTATTTAGCGGGAGTTTAGTACCTGTATGATATCGCACATGATACCGGTCCTGTAGAAACCTTCGGAGGATACGGCAACGGTCACGTCCCGTTTCATTTTGCCTTGGGTTCTCATTTCTTGTAGTTTGTTTTCTTTGGCTTCCAGCTTTCTTTTATCTTCGTAGGTCGGTTTGGACATGTTGGCTAAGAGATGACGGAACTTGACGTAGTCTCTCCAAGCTTTTTGATACCTTAAAAAAATAATACAAATAAATTCGAAATTCGGGAATTCGTTTATACATACTCTGGATTGCCTGCGTAACTCAATTGGGGCGGCCTGATTCCGAAATGAACGATTTCCGGGAACTTGTACTTGCCTTCCTTTTGCAAATCGATGTTTCTGTCCAATTGATCGACCCTCACCGAGCAAGGTCTTTTGCCTGGATACGTTACAATCATACCCTATAAAATACATTTTAACGATGAGTAGAAGAGTCGTGGAAAAAATGCTGTGTACAACTATAAATTCTCACTTTGATTTCATCGGCGTAACTCTGCCATTCGTACTGCGACATTCCCATCATGCCCTGCAATTCCGATTGATTGATTAAAGGCTGGGAGTTCTTTAATAAATAATGCAGCACTTCGCTCATGCATAAAATTTCTTTTCCGTTTTCGGGCAATTCCCTGACGAATCTCGGCATGAAGTGGAACTGGGCGCATCCTTCTTTATCCCCAGAAGCCTTGAAATCCAAATCAACAAGTTCCAGGATTTCTTTAAACAGATATTCATCTGGAATTTTGTAATAGAAAATTAGAATGGGAAGTGGTAAAATATGAGAATTGCTTACTAAACAGATCTAGTTCCCTCACGGTGAAATTTTCCGGTATTTTTTCTTCTATGTATAAAATAGTGTATTCGATATTGAAGCGAATAACCTAAAAGCGAACGATTTTAAAATAATTTGTTCCTTATAAAACTTGTAGTTTAGCCTTACTTTACAGTTGGGCAATTTTTCTAACGGATGGTGAGAAAACAGCGAAAACCCCTCGAATATGAATTCGTGCTCGTCATGGTGAATAATAGTAGGGGTTTTGATTAGAAAATTAGTAGGAGGCGATATAGTAATCCTGTAATGATGCAATCTATCGGCATTATTACTTTTCATGTTGCACATCTCAAGGTGCATCTCTCCCGGATATATCCCGTGTCGAATACCGGATTTCTTCGATTTTAACGAACATCTACAGAGAGGCCCGTCGTTCATCTCACCCGGTTCATTAAACCTACAGATTCTTTAAATAACACCATACAATTGCAATAAAAGCGCAATGCATACCACATTTCCGGATGCAATCTATCAGGATGCTGCTGCTTCCGGTGCAATTCTTCCATAGTGCAATCTTCCTCGTCCGTTAGATTCTCATCCGAGCTATCAGAACTACTCTGAGCTTCGGCTAAAAACGATTCATACGTAATATTTCAGGCGATAATCGGAGTAAACTCTAACTTACTCTTGTGCTTGCACAACCTGGCTCGGTTCTTCCTGGGCGGCGGCTCGTATTTGGGCTTCAGAGCGTTGACTTGTCGAGCCCTAGTCACCAGTTGATCCTCGAAATTGTCGCAGAGCTGGACCAGCCGGTCGGTGGCGATCATGATTTTGGGATTATCGACGTCCCTGACGTAGAACAAATCGGCCGGAGTCGATCTGGTCCAAATGGTCTTTTCGTTCTCGAGAATCTCCTCTATGCTCATGGAAGCCAGTTCTTCCAGTTTGCTGGAGAGCTGCTGCTTGGTGGTGCAGTAATTCCTTCGCCATTTCGTCAGCAGTTGGTCTCTTTCGGTAGGGGGATTCCTGGATCTTTCGAGCGATTTGGAACTACGCAGTTCCATAACAAGTTCAATGTCTATCTAGCTCTTCAAACAAAAATATTGGTATTACCTCATAGAGCTGGATGGAGCGCGATAAGGTGATCTCGATCCACTTCTAGACCTCGATCTGCACTTTCTTTTAAAACCTCCTGCATTTCGATGAGGCGACTCCGATCGGCTTCTCGATCTCGTTCGGTGGCTTCTTTTAGAAACGCTCCTCTCCCTTCGATATCTCCTTTCTAAGATTTCATAATTTTAATCTCGATGGAGAACATTTATTACGGAAAAGCGCAATAGTTCAATTACCTCTAGAATTACTCCTGGACCTGGAGTCTCTTTTGTTCCTGTTACCATCATTGGTGCTTCTATAACTACTGCTGCTAGAAGATCTCCAATGCCTATTAGATGTAGAATTGTATTCTCTGTAAAGGTGTTATTTGCTAATAAAATAAAGTAATTTCTGGAGTTACTATGAATGGTTTTGTTCAAAACATTTGCACTATTCCATCGACAGAGTAAAAAATTTGTTTAATCTAAATGCTAAATATTTATTCGTTGAATTAATACAATATTTTCTATTTCGATTTTTGGACGCAAGATATGCAAAAAGAGCTCATTACTGCATCCAAAAATTCGCTACATTTGATTAAATACGTTATTTACAGTCTTCACAACAATTGACACCAATTAATCTACATTAATTAATTGCTAAACAAACTGTCCCATTGAATCTCGTTTTGAAAAACTTCATCTTCCAACCACAGGCAGTAATTCTTCCGGAAACCGACGGTAAAATCGAACTCCTGTCCCAACACGCTCGTCAAATTATTATCGACCGGCACCAATTCCGAATCCACTTCCACGTTCTTGTTGTACCTGCGATTGTTGAATATCTCCACAGCCGTTCGCAGCGCCATCTCCTCGGCCTGGAAATCCCACGGCCGCGCCTCCAAGTTATTACCGTACGCCCAATCGTCGTTGAGGTGATGCCTGACCTTCTGGTAGATCAAACTGACGGTTTTCAAGTTCGCCTTGCGCCAGTTCCTGCCCAAGTACTTGGCCTGCATTTTGATCAGCTTCAGGACGTACAGCTGCGCCATCGAGTCGCGGATCTTCAACGTCTTCTTCAGTATCGGCGCCGATTTGAACACCACCAGCATCATGATCCGCGAATTCTTCCACTTGCACAGCTTGTTGAGCACGCGCAGCAGGTTGATGCTGGAGAACACGTTCCGCCAGCAGTGCTTCGTGTCGCAGCCGATTTCGATCGTGGAAGTTATCATATCCACGCCGTCGCCCAGCACCGCCGACGGGAAATCCAACACGGGTATATCATTACCGGCTTTGATGTACGTCATTATTTCTTGGTTGAAGAATTTCAGGATCAGCGGAATGCAATTGGCCAGCATCAGATGCTGGGACATGAACTCGAACTGGTAGACGTGGTTGAGCTTGAAGTGCTTGAGCAGCAGCAGCAATATGCCGGAGATGGCTTTGATGATGATTTCCTTGTGCCGGTTGACGTCGATGCCGAGCTTCATCGATTGGAAGGACGTGAGGGGCATTTCTTTGGGGAGCACGTCGCCTAGAATGTTGATGGAATCGCTGCCGGTTCTCGCTCTCGACGTGGTAGCTAATAAGATTTTTAGCAAGCAAATCATGTATTGCGGCATGTTGGGGTACAGGGATTGGTACAGAATCTCCGTGGGGACGAGATCGATTTCGTCTTTGACGGTTAGAGGGTGCTTGTTGATGGCGTCTTCTTTCATTATTTGTACTTCTGCTACGGACGTGTAGATGTGTTCTCGTAGAGTGTGCACGCTTTCGTGTATGGGCTTGGGTAAACCGAACAGCGTGCTGTCGTCTTCGAGACTATACCCCAGGAACTTCTCTCTGGCCGAATTCAGGAAGGCGTTGATCTCGTGTTTGTGCACCTTCGGTTTCCACGGCAGCTTCGTCGGTTTGATGAGATTCAACGAAAGGGATTTGTTGTTTTTGGAGAACAGCTGTTCGCCGCCTTCGACCATTTCCATGTCGAGCGGCTCGGTCTCCTCCAAGCTGCCCTGCTTGATCAGGCCGCGCTTCTTTCGCTGGTTTTGGTCGTCGAGGAGGTCGGAGAGGTTGGGCGGCGAGGACGGGCGCATCTCGTTGACGATCCTGCCGGCGTCCTCTTTGAGATCGGGCAAGCCGTGCTTGCGCCGCGCCTGCTTCTTCAGCTCTTCGATTTTTTTAACGCCGCCCAGGGTTAGCAGGATGAGTTTCCACAAGAGGAGCAGGATTTTTTTGACGGGGAAATGCGAGGAGGAGCCCGAACAGAATTTCGTCAGCATGTTGAATAGTTTCACGATGAGCATGTCGTCTGAGTTGAGCAATTCATAGCAGAAAGAGGAGTGTATTTCGGGGAATGTGTCTTTTTCGCTTCGTACTACCTCGGTTATTGTGTATAGTACTGACAGTATGATTCGTAAATCTTCCGAATCTACCATTGATATGGTTGAGCTATTAATAGAGGCTTTGCTGGATTCTATTTCGAGATTCAGCAAGTCCACGAAAGCGTTAAAAGTGCCTAGTTTGTACAGTAAAATGCAATTCTTTTTGGCACATTTCGTTTGGTCTAAATCGCTTTGTATTCCTAACCAACTACCTTGAGCAATATAAAGTATACATCGTGCGCTTTTCATCCGCTTAGTTTTATCGCTAAGTTCCAATTGATCCAGTATTTTCAAAACGACAGAACACTTTTGTGCTTCAGTTAAATTTCTCCACATATGAGTCATATTGTACTGTTTCATTTGCTCCTCAAACGACGAGAGATTCAGGTGTAAATCCTCGTGCTCGGTATAACTGTATAATTCTGCTATTTCGTTAACATGCGTATCGCAATCACCATATGTGAAATCTAGATCTTCGCTAGATTCATAGAAATTGTTCTTCTCTGGGGGCGCATACTCTTTTGCAAGCATTCCATTACCATTCAGATCCATGCTGCATACAAAAATCGCATTATTACTTTATTTCACAATGATACGAGCGAGGTTGATTCTATTTTAAGGCTACGAAGAAATTACAACTATCAATTTACGTATACATAATGTTGTAAATCTATTATATCTCTAGTGCAAATGTTTTGACAAGAACTTGTAACAAACGGGAATTTATTATTACTACCTAGTTAAATATAAAACTTAATATTAATAAATTTCTAAACCTATATTGCATTATTAATTGTGAACTTTAAAATATACCTAGTATACAATAATTTCTTAAAAGATTTAACATACATGAACGTAATAAAAAAAATGTTCTACTTATTTGCCTCAAAATTGAATTTACCTCGCATATAAAAAACATTCTACGTTTCTGGTACAAACTACACGAATTGTATTTACCCAGAACATTTTTTTATAAACATATAATCCCGAATATTTTCCATAAGTGTAGACATTTCGTTTATATTCTGCATGATCTTATTGACATTTTTATTATTCATTCATGTCATATACTCAAGTATTCAGCTGTGCTCATTTACAATAATATTCCAACAATCGGTTATTATTATACTGTCCGATAAATAGGCACCGCTAAATACTACAATATATTCATAAAGCGATTGAATATTTCGACAAAGAAGTTATTAAAACATTTCAAATTTACTAACCTTTCTGTATCAAGTTGTTCGTAACTCTTTTCAATTTCAGTGCCACTGATTTTCGACTTGATGAACTTGTAATTCTCCAAATCCTTGGCGTAATCGTTAACAGCGCAAGGCGGGCGAACAAACTGAAACTGTTGCGGGGGATAATTGTATCCGAAATTTTGGGGGTGGACTCCTGGTGGTGGTGTGGAAAAAACTCCCGACGGGGCCCTTGGAACGGGCGGTGGCGGGTATGAAGGAACTACCGGGTAATTGTATTGGCCACTTTGAGAATATTGCGAATTATCCCACTGGGGACAAGATGGATTTGGCGGTGCTGATTGAGGATACTGCGGATTGCACTGAGCATTCGGCGGTGGGTAGTTATACCACTGGTTGCTCATGATTAAACACCACTTGGTTGAAGCATTGTTTGGTTTTACAACATTAGTAGCTTTAACAGTATTTACACAAAATATACAAATACCATGCGAAAAAATCAATAAACAATTATTGTAAAAAAAACAAAAGTTAACCGAGGTCTTTTTCTTCTTCTTTTTTAATTAGATTTTTTGACAATAATGACATAATAGTTTGTTCAATTGACGTTAGTTTTGAAATATATGACGTCCACGTCCACCAGGTCCACTTATTGAACGGAGCTTTTTAATTTCTTATTTTTCATCAATTATTGATTTTATAATACACCCATGTAATGTGTCTGTCTTTCTGTTGATTGAAAATATAAGTTAAATTATAATGTAATGAATTATCATTTTAAAACATTCTACTCATTTTTTGACTGTTTTTGCTAGTTGACATCTGTCAAAATTCCAAACGTCATACGTCATTTCATTTTCAATTTTCTTATTGAAATTTATCATTTTTTGTATATTTGAAGTAAACTTTTGAATTAATTTATACTCGTATAAAGTTTAACACTCTAAGAAATTTAGTGTACACAGTACTAAGTATAGTTACAGTTTGCAGGTTACCGTTGCTGTAGAAGACTAATTTATCTAGGTTAAATTTATGCAGTTAGTTTTCATCCTACTGACATTATTTTTGGACAACCTTGCCTGACCTAATAATCTCTCAGGACTGTATAAAATGCCTTGGATATCATATTTAGAAGGGGGCCCGAAGCGGGTTAATCATGCAGCTGTTGCTGTGGGACACAAAATTTATTCCTTCGGCGGTTACTGTACTGGCGAGAACTCCAGAGAATACACCTCAATGGACGTTCATGTGTTAAATACAGCAACATTTCGATGGGTTCAGCATCCAGTTAGTGATTTGCCTTATTTCGAAAACGATGACATTTTACCTTATAAGAGGTCAGTATTAAAAGAAGTTTTCGTTAAACGAGCTAGAGATTAAAGATTTGAAACTGCAGGTATGGTCACACTGCTGTCGTATACGGGGATAAGAAAGTTTACATATGGGGAGGCAGAAACGACAGGGCTTCGTGCTCGACTCTCTTTTGCTTTGATACAATCTGGCATTGTTGGACAGCTCCGAAAACTACCGGCAACATCCCGCCCGCAAGGGACGGACACTCGGCCTGCGTATGGAAGAATTTCATGATTATCTTCGGCGGCTACGAAGAAGAATCCGATGCATTTGCTCAGTCTATTTACTACTTGGATTTGGAAAATATGCATTGGACTTATGTACATATTTTAGGTAACCGAATCCCTGATACTCGTATGCAGATGAACATGAAATACTTTCAGGTCCCGAACCATCTCTAAGGGATTTTCATAGCACCGTCGTGATACATGATAAAATGTTTTTATTTGGAGGAAGGGGCACCACGATCGAACCTTTACTCAGCAGTTCCACATCGCAGGTGCTGTATTGCAATGAATTGTGGTATTTAGATCTGAATACTTGGATGTGGCATAATGTTAGAGTCAGCGGCGATGTGCCTATCGGGAGAAGGAGTCATTCTGCTTGTAAGAATAACTTATTAATATCGCGTAGAACTTATTAATTCTACTATTGTAGTCGTTTACGATGAAAAAATGTACATATTTGGCGGATACAATTCGGTGAGGGAAGAACATTACAATCACATGTACGAATTTGATCCGAGGAATAGTACATGGAGGATGTTGAATATAGTTGGGAAAAGGCCTTGCGAGAGAAGACGACAGGCTTGCGTGGTGGTTGGAGATAGGGTATTTATTTTTGGAGGCACTAGGTAATATATACAGTATTCTCTCGGTATGTGGGATATTTTTCTGAATATATTTTAGCCCGCATTTGTCTCTAACTTCGAATGCAAACAGCAGAAACATAGACGACAAATTAATAGATCATAGTGATATGTACGTTTTGGATTTCAAGCCTACATTAAAAACGTTATGCATTATGGCCGTCAGGAAATACCATTTGAATGAATCTTCACTACCTTCGAATATTCAGTAAGCATTAATCAGTAATATTGGCAGGAATTTTTTATTTATTTAAATATTTTTAGGATGGACATAAGGAACATGTATTGTCCAAATAAAATATCCATAAACAGGCCGTGTAATTCTGCTGGATAATATAATCTGTTAACAACTGTATATAATCCGATTATTTATGAAATACAGAGAGTTGCTCTATTTTTTTATTCACTAATTTTTGATTTGTGATATCAGGTTAAGTACAACATCAATGTCTACTTTGATAAATCTAGAATAATTACTAACAATTTAACCAAACTATTTTGTATAAGAACAAGTTAATTTTTAACTCATATGTTTGAAAATCAATTAAACTACTTGAAAACGTGTTTATACAATAGGTAGACATTAATAAATATATAATTTACCTAGCTTGATTCTTTCATTTAAATAAGTACCGGTTTTTCACACAATATGGCTTGAGATGTCGATTATTTTGAAGTAAGTACTTACAAAACTTACTTTTTAGTCAATTTTAAATCAAATATTTATTACAGTAGTGACATCACCATCTGGAAAGTAGTCCCCAAAATTAGTCCACACGTAATTCCAATACTTGGGATTCCCCCGAGGATCAAGGGGTAGATTTCCTGGAGGTATGGCCGTTTGATTGTAAGAATCCAATTTTTGTAATAAACGCGCTACTATCGCAGGATAACTACAAAAAAAGGTAAATATTTTACATTTTATGCTATAAGTTTTATTCCCAATCAATTCACGAACGAGCCAACAAGCAATTGAACTGATATTTTTCTCTTACACAACTGTTTTTATAGGCTCGTAATAAGCTCATTGGGAACCAAACGTGTAGTAACTATTTATAGAGTTTTACCTTTTGGCCATATTATTAAATTCGCATGGATCTTCTTCTATGTTGAACAAACAATTTTCTTCCAGAAGGTTACAATTGTCTCCTTGCAAAAAATCAGAAATCGAGCAGTTAATGGTAGCTTTAGGTCTCATATCTAAAATTTGTTGAACAGTGGCTGCCTTATTTATTCGCTGAAGGGCTTTTCCCGCCGGGGAATCGATAACTTGTTGTATATCGTAATCGTAACCTGTCCTGCCACTGGGTCCATACCAGTTATCCCAACTGCCATTATACGTTGTACCTACAATATAATACGTATAGAATGATCCTGATAGAGAAATTCTGAGTGTTACCTTTTAGTAATTTCCAAGAACCAACGGTTATTGCAGCATTGCCGTAAATATCATCAATATTATGCAGTATCTCAGTTCTATTAGATGGCTCGTCATTTGAAAGAGCTCTCCATTGTGTTACACCATCTATGTGCGATAATTGACTAAAAATTTAGAATGATTTCCCCATTTTCCGGCCTATCGAACATTGAGATTTCCTCACCAAGAATCTCCACCAGCAGCGTCTACTAACGTAGGCAACCAGTCCACCAAATGCATTCTTTGCGTGGCTATTCGATTGGGTTTTCGTATAAGAGGACTCCAGAGCAGGGCGCTTCCTCTCACGCCGCCCTCCCATAGAGTATTTTTCACCCCTTTAAGGGGATAATTCGAGGCCGCGTTCAAGTTGAACCCTTCCGCCGGGCCCCCGTTATCCGTGGTAAACACTATCAAGCTGTTAGATAAAATCCCTCTATCCGCTAGCGCTTGGGTCACAGCTCCCACCGACTGGTCCAGTTTGCTCAGCACAGCTTAAACATCAATTCGCGTTGCGTTAGAGCAAAAAAGCGCGCCTATCAGGCGCGGAAAAACGTATATACAAAATGTTAGTACCTGCGAATCGTTGCCTATTATAATTTTTTATGAAGGAAAAGCTCTTAACAACGTCGTCGGGTGCGGGAAGGGGATTATAGGGGTTTCCAGAGTGGACGGCGGCGTGGGCCAGGTACAGAAAGAGCGGTTTGCTTACATTGTGAGTTTTGATAATTCTCACGGACTCTTGCGTGAAAACGTCCGTGGAGTATTTGCCGTGCAAGTCGTAGGCTACCGAGAGGTTCCTTCTCATGTCCAAACCCCAACCCGGCGCTTCCACGGCCGTGTGATCGTTGTAATCGTGATGCCCGGTCCAATAGCCTTCGAAATTATAGCGCAAGAAACTATAAATTAGTATAGAGAATTAAATCGATGGGGTTTATTTACCAAGGTGTGATTTGAACCCTCTAAAGGTGGGTGTGTACTCCCTTTTGTACGAGCCCAAATGCCACTTGCCAACGATGTGGTTATCGTAGCCTAATTCTTGCAAATATTGAGGCAATAGTTTCTCTTTGAGCGGCAAACCGCGAGCTTCTGCTCCGTATAGTACCGTGTGCTGCATGCCCGTATGGATAGGGTACTTTCCCGTCATTATAGCACTCCTGGAAGGGGTGCATATCGCAGTCACGTAATAATTGTTCAAAATTAGACCTGAGTATGCTAGAGCGTCGATATTTGGGGTGGGAATCTGATTAGAACCGTGGAAGCCGACATCGTTCCAACCCTAAAAAATATAATAAACAGGGTGTCTCAAAAAATATAGTATTGCCAACTACATTTCTCTAAAATTAGGACTCTTTCCATTTGGCTACAGCCACATGAAACTACTGCTATTATTGTGAGAAAAATCGATGGATTTAAAAGTATAGGTTTACTTACCAAATCATCGGCTACTATAAAAATAATATTCGGTTTTCTGGTTTCACACGCAACGAGAATGGCGCTATAAAACAACGATAAAATCCAAGCAGAATCTCTCAACGAAAACATTCTGAAATTCGAGACAATAAAAAAATGTTAAAATGTTTTATGGTCAATATATATTCAAATTCACTGTTGTATGGAACATACCTGACTGATGTGTTGTTCTTGTGAAATAAAAGATTCAAATCTCAACTATTTAAAAAACAGGACCGATAAAATCAGTGCGGTAGTTACGTCATTAATATATTTAATCAATAATAAATAAAAATGAGAGCCGAATGATTTTTTTTACTCCTTCTGCCCGCTTTTATTATTGCATCTAATAAATGTAAGTCTGAGAGATAAGTTATGATAATATAATCATATTTTTTAGGTCACTGATCTTGATTTAACGATTATTTTAATGAGTAGTTAATTTTAACCTGTTAATGTTTCGTTATCTATTAAGTTCATTGATAAAATGTAAATTACATGGTATATTACACATATTCATCAGTTTTGAATCCAAAACAAAAAATTCAAAAATTAAAAGGTATCAGTGTGGCCACTATAAATAAACAAATAGTGGTTGGTCACCATGCTGGTTCTATTTATCCATGACACTATTTGTCAATTGTCAAATTTGTCATTGGCCTTTTTCTTTGTAAACAAATACTATTTTTAGATAAACTTAAATTAACTTTTTTTAATTTAATTTGTGTTTATTGTTAAGGTGAATAGTTTAATTTAAAATTAAGGAAACGATTTCAACACCACACATTTATAAAAAAATTTAATTCGTGTGCTTTACATTTACATATGATAAGAAAACACATTTTTTAAAATAATTAAAGCAGGTGTTTACTAACATGATAACGTGTTCAAAGTTCAATACTAGTAACCATAAGAATGTCTCTAGTAGGAAAACTTGCTTTTGTAACAGGTTAGTACTTCTTATTAATATTTATATACAAAAATGTTGCTACCTCAGCATCTTATTAATTATGATTTTATCTTAAAGGTGGAGGTCAGGGCATTGGTCGAGCGACATGTAGAATATTGTCCAGAGAAGGGGCTTCGGTAGTTGTGGGTGACAAAGTTCCGAGCACTGTAGAAGAAACTTTGAAAACAATCAACAAAGAACAGAAAGGCGAACACTTGGGCGTTGAATTGGACGTAGGCAAGGCCCAAAGCATTAACAATGCCTTAAAAAAAGTCGTAGAAAAGTACTCGAAACCTCCCACAGTAATAGTCAACTGCGCTGGAATTACTAGAGATAATTTCATATTGAAATTATCCGAGGAAGATTTCGATGAAGTACTTAACATAAATTTAAAGGTAAACACAATAATCATTTCTTTAAACTCGCATTTAAATACAAATTTGGAAATTCCAGGGTACTTTCCTTGTAATGAAAACATTTACAAATGCAATGGTTGAACACGGCCTAACAAATGGCTCGATAGTTAACATTTCCAGTATAGTTGGTAAATATGGGAACATAGGACAAAGTAACTATTCAGCTAGCAAAGCTGGTGTTGAGTTATTAACGAAAACAGCCTCCAAGGAGTTTGGGAAAATGGGTATAAGAGTAAACACAATTTTTCCCGGCATGATAAAAACTAGAATGATCGAAACAGTACCTGATAAGGTTAAAGCGCAATTTAAAAGCATGATTCCATTGGGTAGATTTGGAGAACCCGAAGGTTAGTACAGTACAATTGTTTTTGAATCGGTTTGTTCTAATAAATACTTTATTATTATTACAGAAATTGCCGAAGTAATAGCATTCTTAGCTTCAGACAAAAGTTCTTTCATAACTGGGGCTTCTATTAATGTAACAGGAGGATTTTGAATTACATTGGTAATACAAATAAACGATTAATAAAAAACTATTTTTATATTCTAATTTTACCTAAATTTCCATAGCTACTGGTATAACCAGTTAGAGACCGTATCTAAAACTCGTACCCACTCCTATTCGGTTATTCAGTTCAAAATTGACGGTATTGACATCTGTCATCGGTGACTTTGACATACAAACAAAATGTAAAATTACAAACGCTTCATTTTCAGATAAATATTAAAATTGGCTTTAGAAATGCGATATTTGTTATCTTGTAAACGCGAATGAGACAATGTAACGAGACTAAATCTTTCACGATGTCAACTTTATCGTGGAATGAGTTGTTCCCATCTAAATTAAGTTTTATTATATTTTTTGGGTACATATTTTTGTTTGTGAACCAAGGTGAGTTTCGTAAATTATTGTTAATTTATTAATTCACGAAAAAAATGTTCCAACAGGAATTCTTGTAACTGCATCACAAAAGTCTAATAATCAGTATGACTACAGTATTGTAACAGTAGTTTTATTTACCGAAATTTTGAAATTGGTGATTTCTAGCCTTCTGTACTTAAGAGAGTAAGTTTAAATTGTTTCCAGTTAAACGATAATTCATTTAGTAAATTTTCAGAAATACTTCATCACAATTAATAAAAGACATTGCGAACAACAGGAAAGTCCTGGTGCTGTATTTTGTGCCAGCTTTCTTATATTGTTTTTACAACAATTTAGCCTTTATAAATTTGTCATCGTTTGATCCCACGACTTATTACTTATTACTGCAATTTAGGGTAGTCGTCACCGGAATTTTATTTCAGGTAAGTCTGTTGTTTAATAATTTACCTCCAAATTATAGGTGTGCAATTAATGTCAGCAAATTAATCATTAAAAATGGCCCTGACTTTTTAAGGATACATCTAACTTTCTATTTGATGACGCCATTTATTACAAGACCTCAATGTATACGATTGATGGTAATATCATTAATCATTACTCACAGACTTTATTTAAAAGATAAATTTTGTGTGCTATTAATACTTTTATAACAAATAATCTGATAAATAAGTGAAACTTAAATTTGTAGTTTTGTTATCATGTATAAACTCTGAAAGGACTGAACAAAATTTATTAAACTTCAAACATTTAGCAAAAAGGAAATTAATACTCTTACATTAAAAATAATAATAAATAAATTAATGATGTATGTTTGTTTTAGGTAATTTTTAGAAAAGTATTGAGCATAAAACAATGGATTTCATTGATAATACTAACGTTAGGTTGCATGTTGAAACAAATAAACTTTACTCAGGAGCACAATTCGAGTCAAGCTATAAATAAAGCATCTTCTGTATCTTTTGGACTAGACGCAATTTTTATATTTATTCAAATAATATGTTCGTGTTTAGCTGGCGTTTACAACGAATATCTTTTGAAAAAACAAGGTGCCTCTATCAATATATTCGTTCAAAACGTATTCATGTACTTAGATTCCATAATATGTAACTTGCTCCTGTTGATCCTAAACGGGAATTTGTTTTACTCGTTCGCTTACGACAATATTGCCAAGCTGTTCCATTACAAGGTGATACTTGTAATGATTAATAACGCAGCCATTGGAATCGTTACCAGTTTTTTCTTGAAAACGCTCAATTCGATATTGAAAACGTTTGCGAGCGCTTTAGAATTAGTTTTTACGGCTCTCTTGAGTTACTTGCTGTTCAGTATTCCTATTTATTTGAATACTGTATTGAGTATTTTAACGGTGATGTGCGCTACGTTTTTGTATTCGCAAAATCCCGTGCAAAATCCACCGAAACCAGTTCAACATAAGGCGGAGAAAGAAGCTCTGCTTCAAAATGAAGAAGTATAGAGTATAGACAACGGATTCATACAGGTTGATTCTACTTTCGCCTAGTAAAGATTAATCGCCCTGTATGTTATATATTATTGTGCTTTAAATGCAATGTGATTTTTTAATAGTTAGTCAATTAGTTCAAATTTGACTGTTACAATAGATAAGTTTTAATAGACTTGTTAATAAGACAAATTATTAAAAACAAAACTAATTTTATTTGATATCCTACAAAACAACCGTCTTAAGTTTCCTGCTTCTTGCTAAAAGGATTGATTTTCGATAGCCAAGAAGTGGCCGAGTTACCTTCCCTAAAAATGAAATTTCATTATTATTGTTCTAGATAGAGCTAGGTGCTCAAACTTACTCTAACTCTTTCATTTGGTTGTTGCTTTCGTCTAGTGAAGCGGCCTTCAGCTTCTCGATTAATTGAGCTCTAAATATTTGTTTGAAAGGAACTGTGGATTCTTCCTTTTCTTTTTCTTGTTGGACTTTGAATTTGCTAACAGCCTGTGCAAGAGAATATCCATACCATTCTATCTCCTCGGGGGTGTACTGGAAAGATTCAAGAGGATATTAATGGTAATTAAATACCTAATGAAGATAACTTACAGCATCTAGATATTTCTTGTATTGATCTAATACATCTTTTTGTTTGTCCGGCCTTTCTGCATATGAGGGACACCCATTTTGTAAGTCTTGAAGAATTTTCCTTTTCAAAGAAACAGCTAATAAAGATTGCAGGTCGCACGCTGGGGTCTACGGAAAACATGATAAGAAACGTGAATAAAATAAACTAATAGTCGTACTTTCAGTATATAGTGGTCAAAACCGTAATGAGCGTTGATTAAACGAAGGGCTCTATCCGTTACAACAACAGAAATGTACTTGTCCAGAACCTCCGAATACACCACACTCCGTTTCAACATGGGAATCCAAAAGTGAGGAACTCTTCTACTCAAGTGACTTCTCTGCTGGAAACCTTGTACGACTCCTTCGCCTCCCCATAACTGATCGTCGGACTCCTTAGGGAAGAAAACGGGAATCGGTATGTTCTGTACAGGAGAACTGAAATTGACATCGATGAGTAAGTTAGCAGCGAAAGGGGTGCATCTTAAACATACACTTCTCCAGTAACTTCATTTCTCTTCCATCTGCCGTCTTCGGGCGTGTAATGGACTGCTGTAGGCGTTGTGAGCTTCCATTCCCTGTAAAACTTTTTGTAAGATTCTGGCAGTAATGCTGCTGGACCTTTTTCTAGGCATGTAGCATGTTGGAATTTTCCGAACGTCCTGAGAACCTGAAAATATTATCATTTATATAATGCGAGCGTGATTACCTAGCGTACCTACCTTCGAAGCCATTAAAGACAGTTTTTAATTTATAAATATTTTTTTACAATTCTTAATTATAACCTATTTTGTAGCTGAAAAAGAAGAATTACTTAATCGATTGTGCCTTTGATTTCGTTGTACTGCAGATAGGTATTTGTATTTTGCTATGTTGTCAGTTGTCATGAATACAATTTTTGGCATCATTGGACAATCATATCAATAATTGTAATTTATATTTTGGTTCTACATACTGTTTAATTAGATTGTTAATCTTATTGCTATGAAAAGTGTACATTTTACCAATATTTCCTGTATATTTTATTTTAAATAGTCGTTAAAAGTTTTATTCGTAACGTTACTTGCACAAAATAGGTCATAAAGAATTGTGTTTTCTCTTTTCTTTCAAGTAAGGTCAAATATCAAATTCTATAAAGAGAGAAAGATAGCCAAATGTTTCATTCTTTTTACAATTAGCGATCCTGTCTCTACTGACGACTACGGGTATATAATAACATTCGCCAAATTCACAGTTAATTGCTCTGTTTATTGATTCATTATTATTATTTAAAGCTAACAGTATTAATAAAATTAAAAATAGTAATAATCCTGACTATTATAGATTTCTATGTGTTAAATAATATGTTACATAGCAGTGAATGGATTCTGAAGCACAACATTATCCCTTTCTAAAAATGTCAATATGTCATTTTATCTGCTTGTCATCTGTCGTTGGTTCTTTTGGTAGTTGTGTTTTTGTTTTAGTTGGATTAAGGGGCTACGGCTTTTGCCTGTTCTCAAATGGAAAATAGGTGAGTAAAACCGTATTTTCATCGATATTGTAGTTGTATTCGATGTTATCCGCGATTAGAAAGCAAAAATTATTCCATAGCGATAACCTTTACTGGAGTTCGGAGTTGGTCTGTCAACCGACCCTCTAAACTATGTAGTCTTTGTTTCTCGATGTATGGTCTAAAATCGAAAACCGATTATCAATTTTACAGTTTGCAGTCGAAAAGAACGTACTAATAATGATGGTGGATGGAATAAACCCGATTGATCCGATTTTTCCGCTATGTATGTAGTAGCCATGTAAACCTTATGCATATTTTTTTTTATCTTAATAAGGTCCCGGAATTCGATAATTCCGATTCGTAAACGGCATATTTCTTGTGTTTTTAATGTTTTGTTGATATTATTCGCTAATTGATGACTAATAATAGTGGAAATCTGCTTTTTTGTTGTGATTTTTTTTTCTAATTGGTGTGGAGGGTTGGATTGGATTGGAACGACTTCGTTAAAATTCATAAGCAGGTTTTTAATTTTTCCGTTCGATTTTAACTACATGCAGTTCATTTAGTATGCCGATCGTAAATTTATATTCTCAAATTCATGATAGCTCATTGCTTTTTTATTCTAAAAAAGCGTTTGGAAATGGAGAAAAGGTCAACTGAATTTACGCTTCATAAGCGGAGAAAAATCTAAACATATTGTCATATTTTGAATAGTTATGAGTAGTATAAGAATAATTCCGAAATATAGTTTGATTGTATGTAATAAACAATTTACAAGTTTGTCATGTAATTTATTACTATTTTTAAGTATTTTAATAACATTTAGATTGGATTATTGATTCTCTTGTTTTTCAATTTTATTACTCTATTGCCTAATGCAGATGCAGCACAATCGCTTATAAAATAAAACGCGTTATTTTCGTAAAATATTTACTGATGCTAAATAATTAACAGGCCATATTTCAAACCTTTACATTGTTCGGTGTGGGTTTGTAAATCGATCCCCAGAATAGAATAGTCTTTGTTTCTTCATGTCGAATGAAGAACAGGAAAGGAACGTCCACTCTGAAGGTAACCCCTCTGACAGTCCTGTAAAGAGTAACGAATGTCGCAGCTGCTGCTTCCGTGCCAGTTTCCGTTATATCCATGTAAACCTTATGGATAACGTCTTCAGCGTAAAGCCCCGGGTTCTGGTAGTTGTTGTCGGTGGACTGTTGGTTAATCAGATTTCTTAGCATGTCTACGGTGTCTCTTTTAACAATTCTTCGACCCACTTTTTCTCCGAATCTTTTATAAGCCACTGTTTTGTTGTTGACGGTATCATGGCACGTGGAAACGTTTTTGGCCGGATCGAAGATAGCCGAACAGTTCAAAGTCTCACCCGTTCTGCTGAAGATCAACACGTCGTTGGGATTGCCCTGGAACGAGCCCAACGGGTTGATTTCGGCGTTATTTTTTATTATAGGTCCCATTCCCGGTGATAGTAATCCCAAATTGGCTTGCTTTGGATCGAATAGAGACGTAACACCCAGTTTGGTCAGCACCGGCTTCAAATGTATCGTACTTTCTATTTTCATTTTGGGAAATAATATTTGGCAATGACTAGTTTGCGTGCTATCCGCGAGATAGTCCAAGTCTTTCTGCGTGATGTGGGCTTCGAACTCTTTCAGTACTCGTTTGTTCGAGTTAAAAGGCATCACTACGTACATAACGGTGGCGTTACCTTTGTAAGGTAAACCTAAAATTTCCGCTTTTAAATTGGGGTCCTTGAAATAGGGAAATTCCCCGGCGTTCGCCATCATATCGACTTCGATGGTCGCTTTCGATTTCCTCCCGTCTATGTAAAAGTTTCTCCTGAAACAACAAAAATTACACCAATTACTAAAATATCTCTTTACATCTGCTTAGGTGAGCAATCGTAGGATGCCCTTAGAAGATGTGCAAACGCAGAAATCCTTCAAATATTTGCAAGAAGTCGAGACGGTCGCGCAAGACATACTAACTCTAAAGGAGGACAAGCTGCAAGCTGCGAACGCTCAGAACAAATTGCGGGAAGCCCTGTCGTCTTTGAAGCAAACGGAAGAAAGGAATTCTTGGTTGCAGAAAGGCTCGATTTACGTCCAGTTACCCACCGAAGAGATTGCGGCCATTTTGAAGGATGAAATCGCCAAGTCCGATGATGATTTGAGAGATTTGCGGAACAAGATTCGCTCGAAATCGCAACAGTTGAGAGATTTGGAACACCAGCCGAGGATCGAAGGGCTTACGTTGAAACCCATTTCGAACAGGGAAGCTGAAGCTTTGAACAAAGCTTTTGGATTTAATTAGAAGTAAGTTGTGAACGATACGTATTTTTATACATATTATACGAAAATAGATGATTTTTTTCGGAAATATTATCAAATTTTAAAAGATACGTTTAAAAAATGTGCGCAAAATAAACATGTATTCGTTTTATATAAAAAAAAATATTCTTATTTTAGGTTTTTCGCTGTAAACTCACGGATAAGAATAGTAGTCGTCGCGACGGATTTATATTTCAAAACCAAAAATTGAAACAGAAATATCTAAATAGTTGCGTTCCACAAAGATGCCCAGTGCCTCTTTTATGGCGTCCAGGTCATATGTGAGGAGGTCTCGCAGGAAAGGTGCCAACAGGATTCCGACGCCATCGAGGACGACGTCCGCGGAACCGTCATGCGAATCGTCCTGTCCGATTCACCCCAACCAGAACATACCGGCGGTGGCGACGGGCGCCATACCGGTCTTGGCCCCGTCCGGCGCCAGTACGAGCAACGGCGTCGTCGGTACGGTGCCCACGCACCATTCGCCGTACGATCTGCGAAGGAAGTCGCCGTCCCATCACGATGGTCCGGGACCGAGTACTAGCGCCGCTACGGCCGGTTCGCCGACGTCGCCGGCTACGCCGACGATTCCCGCTCAAGGATACACGTCGGCCATGCTGCCGGCCCGGAAGCGACCGAGGAGAACGTGCTCGACGACGTACGAGAGTTGCACCAACACCGCCGCTCACTATCTGCAATACGAGCTTCCCGACGAGGTGTTGCTCACCATATTCAACTATTTGCTGGAATTGGATTTGTGTCGCGTCAGCCAGGTTTGTAAACGTTTCCAAGCCATCGCCAACGATACGGAAATTTGGAAGCGTTTGTATCAAAGCGTGTACGAATACGATTTGCCATTGTTCAATCCGGCCCCGTGCCGTTTCGAGTTCGTCAGCCCGGAGGAATCGGACCTGGCCAATCCTTGGAAGGAATCGTTCAGACAGTTGTACAGAGGCATACACGTACGTCAAGGTTATCAGGATATTATTTTCAAGGGTCGCAATTTAGTGTATTTCAATACGGTTCAAGGGGCGTTGGACTACGCCGACGAACGTAGCGGTTCCAACAGTTCAGTATCGGGTTCGTGTAGCAATCACTCGGCCGAAGGATCCTCCCAAGGGGCTCTGATATTTTTACACGCCGGCACCTATCGCGGCGAATTTCTCGTCATAGATTCGGACATAGCTTTAATAGGAGCGGCGTCCGGCAACGTGGCCGAATCCGTCATACTCGAACGAGAATCCGAATCGACGGTGATGTTCGTGGAAGGCGCCAAGAACGCGTACGCCGGACATTTAACGTTGAAATTCTCGCCGGACGTCACGTCCAACGTGCCCCATCACAAACACTACTGCTTGGAGGTGGGCGAAAATTGCAGTCCCACCATCGATCACTGCATCATCCGGAGCACTTCGGTGGTGGGCGCGGCCGTATGCGTGAGCGGCCCGGGAGCGAATCCGGTCATTAGACATTGTGATATTAGCGATTGCGAAAATGTAGGATTATACGTTACCGATTACGCCCAAGGCACGTACGAAGATAACGAGATCAGTCGCAACGCTCTGGCCGGCATTTGGGTGAAGAACTACGCGAATCCGATCATGCGCCGGAATCACATACACCACGGTCGCGACGTCGGCATATTCACCTTCGACAACGGCTTGGGCTACTTCGAAGCCAACGACATCCATCACAATCGAATAGCCGGATTCGAGGTGAAGGCCGGCGCCAATCCGACGGTGGTGCATTGCGAGATACACCACGGCCAAACGGGCGGCATCTACGTGCACGAGAACGGCCTCGGCCAATTCATCGACAATAAGATCCATTCGAACAACTTCGCCGGCGTTTGGATCACTTCGAACAGCAATCCGACCATACGTCGCAACGAAATCTACAACGGCCACCAGGGCGGCGTCTACATATTCGGCGAAGGGCGAGGTCTGATCGAGCACAACAACATCTACGGCAACGCCTTGGCGGGCATACAGATACGCACCAATAGCGATCCGATCGTGAGACACAACAAGATACATCACGGACAACACGGCGGGATCTACGTGCACGAGAAGGGCCAGGGATTGATCGAAGAGAACGAGGTGTACGCCAATACGTTGGCCGGCGTTTGGATAACGACCGGCAGCACGCCGGTGTTGCGAAGGAACAGAATTCATTCGGGCAAACAAGTCGGCGTGTACTTCTACGATAACGGTCACGGGAAATTGGAGGACAACGACATATTCAATCACCTATACTCGGGCGTGCAAATCAGAACGGGCAGCAACCCGGTGATAAGAGGCAACAAAATTTGGGGCGGACAAAACGGCGGCGTGCTCGTGTACAACGGCGGTCTGGGATTGCTCGAACAAAACGAAATATTCGACAATGCCATGGCGGGCGTTTGGATTAAGACTGATTCGAATCCGACATTGAAGAGAAACAAGATATTCGACGGACGCGACGGCGGCATATGCATTTTCAACGGCGGCAAAGGCGTATTGGAGGAGAACGACATCTTCCGCAACGCCCAAGCGGGCGTGCTGATTTCCACGCAAAGCCATCCGGTGTTGAAGCGGAACCGGATCTTCGACGGGCTCGCGGCCGGCGTGGAGATCACCAACAACGCCACGGCCACGTTGGAGTACAATCAGATATTCAACAACCGTTTCGGCGGACTGTGCCTGGCCAGCGGCGTCCAGCCGACGGTGCGCGGCAACAAGATCTTCAACAATCAGGACGCCGTGGAGAAGGCCGTCGCCAACGGGCAGTGCTTGTACAAAATATCGTCGTACACATCGTTTCCCATGCACGATTTCTACAGGTGCCAGACGTGCAATACGACCGATCGCAACGCCATCTGCGTGAATTGCATAAAGACCTGCCACGCCGGGCACGACGTCGAATTCATCAGACATGACAGATTTTTCTGCGATTGCGGCGCCGGCACGTTGACCAATCAATGTCAATTGCAGGGCGAGCCGACGCAGGATACCGATACGCTTTACGATTCGGCAGCGCCCATGGAGTCTCATACGTTGATGGTTAATTAGAGGCATCTTTACGGTTTAGTTTTTTTTTCTCTTTTGTTCGACACTTCTTAAAAATCGCTTGACGGCTTTTTTAATAAATATACATATAATAAACTAATAGGAGAACGGTGGAAAATTTGTTAATTTTAAGAGATTGAATTGGAAACGTCGATGTTTAAACTGTATTAGAAAAAAATTTCGTTTTATTTTTTATTTGTAGATTAATTAAATGGGAGCGTATAAATCCGTTGGTAAATTTGAAATGTTGATACGGATGCGAAAACGTGTAGTATTTTATAGTTTTATTCGGGTTCGTGGTACTTTTGGAACCCACTAACTACTTGGAACAAAACGCGTTTGAAACATGTAAGAAGAATAAGAGCAATGGAATAGAAAATGCATTTCTGTGGTCTAATACTGCATTGTTCTATGGTTAGCACTTGAAAGAACTCGTTAAATATAGTTCTAGAATCTTGTTAATACATTTTACAATTCTCGAACCGTCCCGAAGGAACTCTTCAGAACCTAGTGCAGTATTTGCCCGAACCCGAATAAAGCGAATCGATATAGAAACCGAGCTAACAAGAGATTTTTTCGAAGTAACGCGTACTTTTCACCGGCATTCGAGCGCGACGATGGTGAGGGAGTACCGCGTTTCCTCCCGTACTATGTTAGTATTGAAATACGACGGAAGTGTTTTATAAGGTACTGAATATTAGTGTGTTTTTAATTGATTCTTTTTTTAGTTTTTAGTCATTGTAATGAGGATTATGAAATAAACAGCCTACTTTGATCGTTTCACACAAATATTTAGCGTTAAAGTATACGTAAAAGTGGATTGACTAACTATGGACATATCTCGAAAAAAGACGCGTCGCGTCCCTACTTTAAAATTTTATAAGTGTTTATTGTTGTGAACTAAAAGAAAATGCTTAGCAATATGGAATTCGAAATAGTGGGATATCGACGAGCTTGCCGACATTCGAATAGAGTTTTGTTTTTATCTAATATGATTTCGATACAATGTAAATTATTTTATTATTCTATTACTTTATTTCACTGTAAGTGACATCCTCTTTATTTGTTATTTGTTCACGATTTAGAAAATTACTTTAATTTGTGTTTTGAATTTACGCGCTTTTCGAAAGGTAGATGTTTGTGCAATGCTAAAGATTCCTACTAAAGGCACCATTTATCTTATGCTAGGTCTATTGTGATGAACGTCCTAACCTTAATGATAATAATTGTATTAACTGTAGTGATTATTCGGAGACGATTTCGATTGAAACCTTAAAGATTTTTTCCAAATTATACGCGTTGTATAATCGATAAAAATAATGTATTACTGGTGCAACTAGACTTGTTCGAAAAAAAATTATTGTGCTAAACGATTTCCTGAGGGACGTTCATATTAAACTAAGTACTGTCTGTCTCTTACGATTTTCTCAAAAGTAAAGTAGTGCTATTAGCAGCTTGTAAACCTATTGTTGATTTATTTGTTCTCTATTTTTTTGGTTTTTCCCCCGATCGACGGGGGCATTTTCTGTAGGGTAGTTTACTTAAAACATGCATTACCTAGACTTAATTCACCCCTTATAATATATGTTTTAGTATCGCTAACAATGTTAATTTATTGTGTACCTATCTATTTAATACGTTAAGGGTTATATTTTTAAACGGAACAAACAGTTTTTTCATAAAGTTTGTTTGAATTAAAAACGATTTGTAAATACATATTAGTTTAATCAATAGTTTTTTGCACTGTATAATCGAAAGAAAAAAATTAAATATTATTTTGAAATTAGCTAGCGGTGAGATAACAATTTAATTTTTTCTTGTATAAAAATTGGTTCGTTATTGTGGATATAAAAGGAAAATTATTTTCTAAGTCCGGAAGATATACGTCGCTTTTTAATGTTTTCTCTTTCAGTTGAATAATGCATACTTTAATTTGCTTTTATAATTAAAATATGTACAAGTAACAAGATTATTCGTTTATTTTTTTTTCGAGGTTTTAATTTACCGTAATTACGTCTAAATAAAAACAGAAATCTTGTATCTTATCTGAGAAAGAACCAATGTATTGATTTAAGGTGGAAACAATCGATCAATTATTCGACAGAAGGAAATTCAAGAGAAAGAAATAAATAAAAAAACGGAAGTGCAAGTTTTAGGTAAAAAATCCTCGTGCGTGTAAGAACATCAATTATATAAAAAACTGATTACCTTACACCGATGGTTATTTAAATTCTGAAATATCAGTTAACGGTTTAATTGATAATAATGTACTTCGGTTTTTTGAATAGTCGCAAACATAAATGTAGGTATTTAGGTAAACACATAAATGTATTAAAATAAACTGTAAAATAAAGGTTATACTCTTTTCTAAAAGGATTTTTTTTCTACCATCTGCGGTCATTTTATTCTATAAACTCCAAATGGAGTTGCTTTGCTTATCTTACTATCCAAGCATATGATCATGGTACTAATTGAAACCTAATAGGATTCCATTTATCAAGGACCTAGCATAAATTATGCTTAAGTGGAACCATCTCACAAATGGATTCTATTATGCTATGAGTACGATGAGTTAAATGTAAATGAATATGGTGTGTACCTTGTTGTCACGCCTTCCATAAAAGGATTTTCCCATTCGGCCTTAAAGTACATCGCACTCGCTATCAACACCTTAGTATCGGATGGCACGTCGTCCACAATATCCATGATCTTCCCTTTGGTCCTATCAGCCACCCAGGCGTTGATGAGTTGCGCAGCCTTATCCGGATTCGATTGGAAATCCACGTTAACCACTTCGCTGTTGTACAAAGCTTCAGCAGACTCCTTATACAGCCTGCGTATGGGATAATTGTTCTGTACGAAAACGGCGTCTACAACAAAGCTTCGATCAGATAAACGGCAGGTTTAGGTAGGTTAAACGTACCTGCAAACGAAACTTGCTGGCCTATGATCACCCCTGCGGTGGTTTCGATTTTCCTGATCATCTTGCCGAGCCCCTCGTGCACTTTTACCGACCGATTTTCTATGTCCAAACCCGTAGCTAGACCCAGAACTGTGGTTAGTTCCTGGAAGGTTTTCCCGTTGGAACCCAGTAGAACCAACGCCAACGCCGCTAAAACGAATCGAGACGAATTACTAGGACTCGAACGAGAATAAGAAACTTTTATTTTTTAATATCTCCTGATGGCGAACGGACTATAATAATAAAATGTATCTAACCTGCTATGTTAAGAGTGGCGAAAACCACGTTATCGTCCGTTTGGTCTTGGTAGGCTTTGTTGATCTTCAAACTTAGGTTGCCGATTCCTTGGGATAATAGTTGATTAACGAACTGTTCGTAGGACATGTATTGACTAGACAGGGGCGCCGCTGCTGCAGCTGGAAATCTGTTGGCTGACGGTCTTTTTGGCATAACCATGGCATCGTCGGGAAAGTAGATTTGTCTTTTGAACGCGTCATTATTGTAAGTTTGGCACACTGTTAGGGGTATTAGGATCGATGCGATGATTATTGCATTTTTGTACATCTATAATTTGAAGAGTAAATAATGGATAATTAACTGTTATTAGGTGACTATACGTGAAGAAACAAGCAATAATATAGATCAATTAATAACAGGAATAACAATTTTTGTATTATATTGATTTATTAGAAGAATGAGAGACACCTAGAGGTACATGGTCAGATAATTAAAAAACGCAAAAACTGATTGTCGGTATCAATTTCCTACGGATATACCGGAAAAATGTATCTTATCGTTCTTATCAACCAATGTAACCTCCAATTATTTATAATGTAAATTTTATCCTTGTTTATCTGGGATAGTTTAAAATGACGAACGAAAAAAATATCAATATTGGGCAATTATAGTGAGACATTTTGTCTGAAATTTGTTTTGAATTGTCGTCATTTGGTATATTTTATCGTAGGTATTGCTAAGCTTTAAGATATATTGTTAAATTTAAGCGGAATTGATATTGGGAATTTCCTGTTATGCATTGTAATTTATAATTTTATTTACATGAAAATGGAAACTATACGTAAACGGATTCTAAACGAATCCTTTAACTGGAAATTGCGACTGTTTTTTATTATATTGAATAATTAGTACGAGATCGGTTTTTATTTTTTTAGGATTTTCCAAAAAATACGACCGCAATAAATCCTTTATTTAATTACCGTTTAAACTAAATGTTTTTTTAGAAGAATTTTGCAAAAGTTTATTTTTGGGAATCAATAAATTTGTTAATTCCAGTAAGGAGGTCAAATAAATATTTTTTCAATGCAAAAATCACTAAAATACTTTTTAGCAACACATATAGATAAAAAATTTATCTAATTAACTTTTGAGAATATTTATTTATTTACACTTGTAATAAATATTTAGAATTCATTAATTTTTTGGAGTTTGGTATTCCATTTTTTTGAACGATCATTACCAGCATAATAATTTCCCATTTTCTATGAAATCAAACATTTAACAAAACAATTTAAAATTCATAACGAAATATACGGACTGTTCTGAGACGCACAAAAGGCCTTTGCAGATGGCCAACTTCAATATTTTCGATAAATTTATGCAAGAAGAAATCTAAAGAAAAATCAGTAAGCCAGTTATCCTTCATTCACAATACTCTCTTCATTTACAAAACAAATACACAAACATGTTACTCATAAGGTCTATTTTTTCAGTAGAAACGTCTGGAAAGATCATATAAAAATAAAAAAAAAAGGAAAATCGTCATTGAAAATTTATCTTAGGTATATGTACCAACTCGACAAGGATATTGTTTTAAAATAACAATAACTAACAACCTTTAACTAAATGTATTATACAAGGACCATTCACAATAGAATAATTTGATCTCTACCTAATAAATTATAGCGTCGAATTAACAAAAGATAGAGTAAATAAATTAACGTATTAAACGGGTGGCAATAGAATACTCGCTTCGTTATCTAACAATCACAGCAATAGAGTTAAGAAGGAACGAAAACAAAATTCGCGACTAAAGCGTAAATCATTTCACCATAACAATTATATTGCGTACAGAACAATAACAAAACTAGCGCATCACGATTATCATTACCGAGCCACGATCGCCCGTCAAAATTAACCCAAATCCTGAAATCCTCCACTTACTTTGAACCAGCCAGGAATCGAACTCGAACTCGCCGCGTCCCCGCTAACGCGAGAAAAACGAATAAAAAAAGATTTATATCGACTAACTAAAAATCACTAAACCGATTCTGCATGGAATCGAAATTGTTGCGCTTTCGATGAGAAGTCGTTTGATACGAAATCGGAATCCCGCGCCACCAGCTACACCATGTGCATACATCTATTGGTGACCTCGGTGGTCCCCACCGGCCAGTGGCGCGCCCAAATCGATCATGGATCGTCAATCGAAGATTTATCGGGACAATTTACACGCTTTAGTTGGAGAGGAGTAAACAAAATATACGCTGTATTTATGCGCGAGTAAAAAGTGCAGAATTATGCGCTGAATTTTTGCGCTACTCGAATATACCGCTGACCTACTATGTTTGAAGAGAATAAAAATTAAGTATGTAGCGCATAATTAATTAGATTGTGAGCGCATAAATTATTTGGAGGGTTCTCGAATGAGCTGGAATGTTCTTAGGGGATCTACAGTAAAAATACTCCGTAATTGTTGAAGAAAGAAGTTTTTGTTAATTTTATTAGGTATCAATTTTTTTTCGGCGCTTATGGGTGCGCGAATTTTAATGATGATGTTAATAGAGCGTTGATCTAATGTAAATACGGACCGTTTAATAGTTTTTTTTCTTTTCGAGTTTTGTGACTGTTTTACTACACAATGTCCCACTGTCAACAGTGTTGCCAGTTAGGGAGATTCTTCTGGTTTTGGGCGAAATCTTTAAGGATTTCATCAAGAGTTTATTGTAGTTTTATCAAGTTAAGTTTTTACATTATGAAAGTTATTTCTTTATACACCAAACGTACATACCTAATTTATTTACCCCCGTACAAAAATTTACTCAGACAATTATTTAACGAGCAATTTAATTCCTCCGAGAAGAAAAATCTTTTAAGATTTATCTCTCTGTTATTCCTGCCGATTCAATTTTTTATGGCAATTACATTTCAAATTACAGTTTTCCAAACTTTCTTTATAATCGAATAAAAAATCTAATTATCCTTTAGACTTTAACTGGATCGAAAACGCTTATACGCTTAAACGTTCTCGTTAGTCGGAAGTGTCTTACAGTAACTCTCGGTGCATAACAATTTAAAGTTAAATTGCTCTAAAAATGAGCTCGTAGGCGTAGCTAATAGGACTTCTTGTACAGGTGAATTTTGCACTCTACCAACTTACTTATGCTTTGCATGAAAACATATTTTTGGATTAGTATGTATTTGCTGCAGTAGATGAATTCATATGCGCATTAATTCACTGGAAATCTTATAAGGTTTGACATAGGTGAACTTTATTCAATTTTATTTATTCATACAGCTGGCGAAAACTTACAGAGGGCAAAAGAAATTAGTTCTAACGCAAGTCGAGCAAAAATGGTACCTGATGCTAGATATCCCTGTGTTCATTAGTACGGAATTTTTGATTAACAAATTTCATATTGGGTTCGTTAGCAATAAGCACTTCTTCGTACACATGAGGTGGCTAAAAAACGAAATATCCATAAGCGAAACACAAACTTAAAGAGTCTCTTAATCCCTCTTATCTCCTATAATCTTTTAAAACAATTTTTTGCATAATAAGTTACCACGAATTTTTTCAACGGCTGCACATTAGTTGGCGGCAGCCTGTTGAAAGGTTCCCTAATCCTTTTGCTTTGCATCATTAGCAATATAAACCACATGTAATCGCTCCTGATGATTATCTCCTCCACCGACTTGTCCATGTCCATTAGCTTGTCGAACCATATCGATATTAATCCGCGATCTCGAAACGAGAACAAATTGAAAATATATATCGGCAAATTGCGCCTATCGAAACTCACCGCTGGCGTGCAACAATTGCTGCAAGGTCATAGCCAGTTTGTGGTTGTACAAAAAATGTTCGTTAAGGGCTTTTAAAGGATTTGGCATTATGGAAAAATGGAAACATACACAACAAACGATTCGGAAATTTTGGTTAAGAACTGTCCGGTAGACAGTTATTGTTAAGCCTGAGTTGCATTAATCCTCGGTAAGAATTTCCAAGCTGTAAATCTAGTATGTATTCCTGCTGTGAGAATTTTAGAGATTCCTTTAAAGGATTTCGGCTTGCTAAATTAATTCGAGCTTATACCAGAGAGTCTATATACAGTGTGGTCTGTAAGTAATGGCCCAACGTGAAGGGGAAGATGCTCGGCCTCAAATTATTACGATCTAACTCAACTTGTTTTAATAAAATATTAAAAACATAAAAGAAACATAGTGGTAAAGTTATAATGGGAATAAAGATTTTTCGCAGCAGTTCGAAAGATTTTGGATGTACGAACGTGAAACTTTGGAGATAGGCGTTTTAAGATATAAAAAGTTATAATATGATATCTGTTTAGAGATATTTTTTACAAGGCGCCCCGTGAGCTATACCGTTGATGTAAATGTACGTCTAACTTTTTTATTCTTAAAGCTAACTTTTTTTTATTAAAAAATATTCAAACAATATCATTTTTGTGAAAAAAAGGTATACTTATAGTTAGTCTCTAAAGTTACTAGTTTTCGCAATAATCGCATTTTAAGAACCACACTACAGATTTTTCATTTCATCAAATACCTTGAATGAAAAAGAAAAATCTTTTATTAAGGGAAATTAATTCCTTTACTTTATTATTTGGGTCCTTTCATTATTTTGTCCTTTTATTAATTATTAATTCGTCATTAATTTTGTCCTCCTTGTTCTTTTTCTTAAATAAAAGTTATTAATTTCATAATTTTTGCTTTAGTAAAACGTCAAAGTATGAGTACCTATACTTGGTTCATAAAATGCGATTATTGCGGAAACTAGAAACTTTTGAGACTAACAACAAGTAGGTATACCTTTTTTCCACAAAAATGATACAGTTATACTGTAGTTTTTCTGCTTATACTTTATGTAAAATGTACATCCCTTTTGTGGCGGATCGTCTTTCGGACCCCCAAGAGCGCCGCCCCTGCCCGAATTAAAGTCATTAAATTACATTTTGTGTGTGATGTTCATCAGGCAAATGGTCGGGTGCCATGTAAACAGAACGTCTTCGTGTTATTTAGACGCTATATGAGCGACCGATATTAAATTTTTTCATTAAAAATTTTAACTCGCCGTCAACAGTGGGAGGGAATTTAATATCGTTTTGAGTAAATTTCGCTAAATTGCTAATAATTACTACGAAAACGGCGTCGTTAACCAGAGTGAAAAGTTGCTAAATTTTGTCTGCAAAAATTGTCTATGTATTAGCCTTTTTTGTGCGAATTTGATTGAAGGATATAACGCTTAATAAGTGTAATTGGTCATTAAATTTTGAACTTCAATAAACTTATTCAGTTCTACAACTCCAGGTAATGCTAGTAACTCTACACAGAAGCTACAATTCCAAAAAATGAAGCTGATGAAGCTAGAATACACAAAAACACACTCATCTATTAAATTATTCGCAAAATGTACCCTATTCATCAAATAAGAAACCTACACAAGAAGTTTAAGTTTATTTTGGTATTTACATAAATTATTATTATTATTAAATGTTTGCATTCAATCACAGAAAGCTTTTATCACCCTTATATAGTTTCGAACAAAGCAGACAAAAGCGATAAAAACCCTTCCTCCACATGCGAATTTTATATCTTTAATCAAATGATACTTGTACGTGTTCAATCGACCGATTGTTTGGGAGATCATTTTTTCCGCGTCCTATTACATCGTTATTATGTCACTTTAGAGGCTATTTTATACGGGGCATTCATTAAATTTGGAAACGTTTGTTCTTTCCCAAGTCAATTAATTGAACATTGAACATCACAGGAAAATATGAACTCGATGGATACGGCAAATTTATTGCAATATTTCATCGAACAGGTGAGAATTGGAAACGTATTTAATTTTTGAAATAGTCGCTAAATTATAGAAGTAATATGTGTGATTTGTAGAGAGAATGGTTTTATTGATGTGGATTTCTCATTATATTCAATTCTTTGCTATTAGTTATTATAAAATCGGGTATGTTTGAAAAATTATGCAATTATCGAAATAACCAAAATATGAAAGTTTGAAATGGTCCATAAAATGGAAATTTTGAATATTAAAAGAATATTAAAAGAGCTAAAATTAAAAAAAATTAAAAGAATTTGTAAAACTATAAAAAAACTAGATGAAATAAAAGGCTAGAGGAACTTGGAGAAGAGCAACACTAGAAGTAGAAGAATTAGAAGAATTAGAAGAATTAGAAGAAGAAAAACTAGAAGAACTGGAAAAAGCAGAAGTAGGAAAACTAGAACTAAAAGAAGTAGCAGTAGAAGTGAAACTTTTAAGCTCCTTTTACAAACATCCCAGCATCCAAAAAAGGCTTAACTGGTTCTCATTTAACTCATTTTAAATACAAATGTATCAAAAGTCACACCTTTTCGGTACGACATTATAGCCCAAAACGGTCACCCACGACACGACTATCCCATTTCTAACCTCGAAGGTGCTTTCGCTTCGAATTAGAAGCCAACGGTCGCACGTTGGCATGTAATTATTTCATTAGCCCGAGCAACATGAGTTATTTCTACTCGGTTAATTGCGCCCGGTCGCGCTCCGGACGGACCGAAGACCGAGAAAAAAAAAGGAGAAAATTCGATTGTGTAACGTCTAAGTTTTTCCGTTTGAAAAGCCGGTGTGTCGCGCGGAATAAAGTGGAAACTTGAATATACGTTAGAGGGAGTAATTAATTAAATTTAATACTAAAAGAATTATGTACATTACCTGTATTTTATACACTCAATTGTAATTTTGAGCTACTTTTGTGCTAATTTTGTTTTCATTTGACAATTTTGACATTTTGACATTTGTGACAGGGCTAATTTTTTTGCTTATGTCAATTTTTTTATTATTCATGACAAAATCTCAGGGACTAAATAAATGTTCAAATTTTGAATTTGGAAGATAATATTTTCTATGTCCCCTCCTGAAACCAGTTTTCCCTTACAGTTACACATTCCTTACAGTTCGAATTACTAACAGCTCGTTCACATGGCGACGATTCGTTTTTTTTTCGTATCGTGATTTTAACGAATCGTTATTATTTTTTTAAGTAAATAATAATTTGCTATGAGGAACTTCACACGCGCATACGGTATTACGAATCATGAAAAAAGACGGATCCGTCCGTGTGCGACATTCGTCTTTGCCACCAAAAACAGGTAAACAGGTAAACTCAAACGAATTTCTACATGACGTCATTACTGCGACAGGACAAAATGACCTAGATTTTATTACCCGAGTGCGAAAAAACCGGCGCTCAAAACCATATTTATTAGGATATTCAGGAAGGACTTTCGACGATTTTACAAATGATAAACGGTGCTATTTCGTATTCGAACAGATTCGGTTAAACGACCGTGTTATTTGAACGTCCTTTGGCCGCCTACTCAGTTTTATTGCGATGATAATGTAACAAAAAAATAATATGGCATACATGGCCTACTCGAAAACGATTTTCGACAATTGCGATGGGAGGACTTTGTTCATTTGCCTGAATCGAGATTCGAGGAATTGAGAAATTGAATTCGATTGCCAATTTGTTTCAAAACGCTTTCGGAAAATAGTAGAATAGAGCTACTTACTTAGAATGGAAGCAAGACTCTTCGACAATGCTCAATGGACGAGCAAATATTGAAATTGTCATATTGAAGTAATCGAAAAAACTTTAATTTATTAATTTGTGAGCTGCCGATGTAAGGGTAAACATATCCACATGTATTGAAAGTGGATTAATATATCAATATAAACTAATTAAAGCTATATAAAATTTTTTAAATGTACAAATTTTTTTGACGTGTGGCAGTAAATTTTTGACATGAATTTGACATTTATGTCATTGACAGAAATGTAACACAGAAAGATGTTTTTTGTATTGGGTCTGTACACAAGTGATTATACAGTTCAATTAACAACTTTTTTAATTTTTTTTTTCAATTTTTCTTAATTTCTCGACGACTCTATTGACTTGTTTATCCTACACCCGTTTGCCCCGACCTTAAACTGATTTTCCAATTCAACGTATCAATCAATGGCTTATCATTAAAATTACAGTTCCCGCACAGAAGGGTGATGATTAAATAAATTGCGCGGGATTCTCGGTGACCCTCGCAGCACCTGAAATATGCAGTTGGAAACTAATCCTACACTTTTCCTAATGAACTAAATGCACAAAAGCGACATCACGGCATGTGTCGAAAATAACGTCGAGAACAAGAAAAATATCCATTAAATTCGGACAGAAACCGATTGTTCATATTTCCAGAATTCGAGCAGAAACATTTCCTTAATGATTTTTCCTAGGTGTAAAACGAGAAAAGGAAAACCCGACAATGGGACGGCAGCATTTACGCGCATTTTCTTCAATGAAAGCCGATGAAGTTTTCGCCGCATGATTGTAAGTGGAAAACCCATTAAACTCAGAAGGAAATAGTGTGAAGTAGGAGAAATGAATTTTCCGCGATGTCGCTTCGTTATTACGACATTACCGGTAAAAAAACTTAAAATATCTAAGTGGATATCAAAGAAATATTCAAGAGAAGTACAAAACAAACTGTCCGCTGTGCAAAGAGAAATCACTCGATGAAAACCAGAAAGTCTCTGTCGGGTTTTCGGCTTGGTTTTTCCTTCGTTCAACGTACGATTTTCCCGGCGAAGACTCACCACGCCGTTCGTTGCGTGGGCAGTGCGGAGTTTTTGGTATAAAAGCCCCACCGTGTTGAAGAGCTGCAGAGCGTCGCGGTCCTTCAGCAACAAGTTGTTCGGCAGACGGTAAAGTCGAGTCGAGGTTTTGTTTGTAACAGTGCGTTTTCTTTGGGAAGACGCGGAAAATCTCGTCGAGACGATGCCGAGGCTCCGGAGGGAAATCGCGATTAAGTTCGTCGCGGCCTTTTTGGTCTTCTGCTTCGCCGAATGCGCTGCTGGTGAGTAAAGAGTGCATAGGAGATTTTGAAATTTCTTAGTGGAATTTTGGAATTTTGGATTTTTTTTTGATATTTTCCTATATAGGAAAGAGGTGGTACATTTTTTTGAAATATTGGAAAGTTTAGAAATATCGTTGAAATTCTCGCATAATTCAAAACAAATTCACGGAAACCTGAAAATGAATAAATTCTATTAAACATTCGTCGACATTCAGGTTGGAAACCTCGGCAGAAAACATCATTCCATTTCTCATTCTAATTACGAGACGAATTGTAATTGAAATTTGGAATTTAAATTCAAGTTCGAATTTAATTTTAATTTTTATTACGTCATATTTCACTTGCTTATTCGACTGCACGCACAAAAAAACCCCAATCAACTCTTACTCAAAAATTTGTTCATTAACACTTTGATATGATATAATGGTATATACATAAATAAAAAAACTTGATGATGTGAAAATTTGGATTATTTTAAGAAAAAATGTTATATGTTTATGTCAAGAGTTATCCTAAACCTCTTAGTTTTAGAGCTACAGGGTGTTGCTGTTTTAGAAAAAACATACTTTTCTCTCATAATTTTCTTATTACTGCTGATACATTTTTATGATATTTCGGACGCGGACGTCACTGGTAATAGTAAAAAAATAATTTTTTCAAAAAAAAAAGTGTTTCCATGCATGGTGGGCGCCTACCAAATTTCAACAAAATGTCAAAGGCAGTCCCAATGAACTTGGTAACAAATTGTTTTGGTTTTTATTTTTTTACGCGAAAATGGTGCGTCGTACGAAAGTAAGTCTTTGGACCGAATTTGCTCCAAAATGACTGAGGATTTTAAAAATAATTTTAGTTTTTAACAAAAACAGTGGTGTGTCATTTTTTCTTCAAACATATTCTGTTCAAACCTCGTACGGACATCACTGGTAAAAACTTAAAAAATCTTTTGCCTCAAAAAATGCCCCTTAATTAAAAAGTGTGTACAAAATTTCATAAAAATATCTGGAGTGTAATAAGAAAATTATGATAGAAAAGTTTTTTTTTTAAATGTACCACCCTGTAGCTTGAAAACTAAGGTTTAGGACATATATTGATATAAACTTTTCTTGTTAAAATCATCCAAATATTCACATCCTGAAGTATCGGCACTCAATTAAATAACACCTTGTATTTTACATACACGTACACAAATTTATCGAAAAAAAGCACTAGTGCATTTCAGAAAGGATAAACTAGAGAATTCTCTCTAATTACTATTCGAAAATTAATTTTTGATGGGTTGATCTCGAAACGTTACCGGACTCAACCGGAATTTCACCGGACTTTAATCATCTTCGAATTGCCGCCTGTCACAAGTAATAAGAGACTGTATTGGCAATATCTAATTACGTTTACGCTCATTTAATAATTAGGGGTTAATCGGTTAATCGTGAACAGGACGCTGCAAACGGCTTTGTATCTAATTTTCGATTAAAAATAACTCTAATAACTACTAATCGTTTAGGCCATAAAGAATTTCCACGTAAATTTGGAAAATTAGTTTTGTAAAGCAAACATTTAATAAAGGAATATTTGGTTTCTTCGCTGACTGATGATTTAAACTAGGTGTTATATTTACCTGTTGCCGATATCTTATTACAATGGAGTTTATTGGATTTCAAACTCTATATTAGCTCAGGCTCACGTCGCTTGGAACTTTCCTATCCTTAATGCTTTATTATTACAAACACAGTGCAACCCCCTAATAAGAATTAAGTAATCTTCTCGTTTTGCCTCCCCAAACCGCTTCATTGTAATTTCCTTTTATTTGACTCGAAATTACTTTTCCCCGTTTGTTTGCGTTTACGCAAAAATAACGTCGCTTGACGTAGGTCAAATGACTTGTCAAGTTATTACACATTTATTGAACTAAGATCTTGAAGACTTACAATTAGTTTGCTCTGTGGGTACACTCCCTACGGCATACTGTATCACTCTGTATACTTTTTTGGTTTCTTGCACCGATTTGCATGCTTTTACCACCTCATCTATGGGGAATAGATATACTTAATGGAAGGAATATTTCATGCGAATATCTTAGTAAGCCGAACTTGCTTTCGGTGATCCCCAAAAGAGTCGCGTATTTTGATGGCAGACGTGAAATATGCGTATAAAAAGTTTATTGACAAGCGAAGAATAATTCGGCAACATCTTCGGGTATATTTAGTACCTTTTTGGAGACGAGAGAAAAAAACGATGCGAGGTGGCTGTAATAACATTGTTATGTTAAGATTTTTTTTGAAATATCGTTATTTCAACGTATCGAAGATTTTAGAATGTCCCTGTAGATTACACACATTTCAAATTTCTCCCCGAAGAAAACTCCTTGGTACACGAATTTTTATTGTTACATGCATTGTGCATTATTGAAATTAAACTAATTGTTGGTGTGCTTTGAATAGCATGAGGTATAAACAAGTTGTAACAGGTACTAATAAAAAATTGCATGCTCTGTGCTCGTCGGAAATCTATTAAACTAAGTGTATTAATAAAGTGCCTGGAAGTTTTAATAACATCGTTGAAAACATGATGAAATCAACCATGAGGGAAACAAATTTTAATTAACGAAATTTAAAAAATATATACATTTAAGTAATAACTAGGTCGGTATTTAGTTCATTGGATATACACGGTAAACTTTTGAACAAAAAAAGGGTTTTTAATTATAAAATTTTGATTCCAAGAAATATACCCGCAACCTTTTTAAATCGATGATACCGAAGGAACATAATGTAATTTATAGAAGAAAATTAATTTCCTGTTAGCACACCTTTATGAGTTACATGACACCAAGAATATTCGTTAAATGGATACCAATCTAATCAATCGATTCAATGGAAGCAAAAATAAATTTGATTTCGCGCTAATTTAACGCGAAAATATATACGAGTTATTTTATTTCCATTAATGTAATTACATTTGTAATAGAAATTACAAATACCCAACTACCATCTAGTAACAAGTCAAAACCGATTTCAGTTGGTAATCATGTCGTACCAACTATTTGAGCAGAGTGAAAAAGTCACTAGGTTCAGTGCTTAGATTCAAATTATACATATAGATGTAAAATAGTTTGCAATATAGGCTATATGGGTGCAACAAAGACAACTATTAATCTCATATGAAGGAAAAAGAAAAATTGATAGGTAGGCATTCTAGGATTGCAAATTTCTCAATTCAACCACTGTTATAATCTTTCTTAAATAATAAGTCGAGAATTGAGCCCCAGACCTCAGATAAATTAGAATTTATATTGTTACAGGGTCCTGCCTAAATTACGGACACGCCTGTTGGGGAGGTAAAAAAGAATACCCCTAAATAAAAAATACTCAGGTGATTAATAACATTTTTTGGCTTCCGCAGCTCACGGAAAACGAAGCGGTACTTCCCGGGATACCGAAGAGGTCCCGGTTCCCAATAACCTACAAACCAGATGGTTCTTGTCCAAATTGATACAGGGCCCAGTGGATTTTCGTTACCTAAGAGACGATTTCGATGGCGGCGCCAAGCTCGGCGGGGACCGTTTGTTCCCGGACGAAGAAATGGAGAATCCCACGGGGTAAATCTACTTTTGCGAATTTAGAAATAGTTCATTTTTAAATCGGTATATTCCGGCGTTTAATTCGTTTAGAAAGTCTCGGGGAGCAAACCGAACTAATTCGGCACAGTTTGTTTGCAAATTTGCGTTAAATTTGATAACCGGCTTCGAGTTCGACCTTTGAAATTAAATACACTACGGTCTGCAATTTCCTTAGGGGTCTTCTCGCAATCGAAAGGTGACCCCCGCTCGGAAATGTGGCGCCCATAAATTAGCCGGTTGTTGCGGGAACTTTCGTAAACACTCGTTATTTAATACTAGTGTGTTACAGGAATGCGCGGTTTTATTTTTTCACGTACGTTATTTTGCAGGGACATGAGGTTGCGTAAAAATGCGGATCAGATATTCGAAGACAGCTTTTTAAATGGAGTCGAGAGCAACAGGATACGATTACCCAAAGTTTTGGTGAGTTGTCAAGCCTAATTTTCCCAAGTTCTCGATTATTTTAATTTACTACTACAGTAAAATAGTACTACTAGTAAAATGTAATTATTTTACAGTAATGTAAAGTGAAAACTTCCTGAGAAAACTTCTGAATTAGTTCTCCAGAAAATTCCGAATCGAATTTAGAAATTTTCGTTCAAACGTCAAAAGTCAATAAATCAATAAGTCAATTTCTCATAATATTCTGACATATGACATGACAATAGTTTTTTTTTTGGAAATTCGCAAAATTCAAAATTTCTATTCTGACTGGAAGCTAGGCTTTTTTTTTGGTACCTAATCGTTTAATTTACACGAATCTAGCGTTTTTTTTGGACGTACAGACGGGATTTCGCTTGAGGAAAGGTGTTTATAGGTGATGTTTAATTAAAAAAGAGCCCGTTAACTGTTTGGATTTAATACGAAAGCAAAACAAAGCGAGCAAACCGGAACAGAGATTGTTTCCTCCACTGTTACTCAAAGTTCGTATAATTAAAAAAGTCTACTTGTTTATCAGGGGAAAATTGGGGGCGCAATTCGCTTTCAATCCTCGCTCCCTCCAGGATAATCTTATCTAAACATTTAAGGTGGAAAGCACTCTTTCACTTAATGGTAGCCGAAAATTTTCTTTTCTTTAAACTGCCGATATTTTTTTTATCGAATTTCCGAGCTAGCCTAATTACGGAGGTATTATTTTTGGGATTAAAATCGGGGTTCCTAAATGCCTGTCCGCAGGTTTGACTTCCTCAGACTTTCCCGGAACATTTTCCTAAGCGCTTCCTAAATAGAACATTTTCTCAACATTTCCACTGATGTTAATGAAGGGTTAGTAATAATAAATTAATATTCGGAAAGTCAATTTTTTTAATTTAGCAAAAGCTAAAATATTTATCCAAGCAAATTCACTCTTAATTTGACAACTTGTCAAAAAAATACTATACGAAAAAACCTTCCATTTCTACCCCACAGAATTGCCCTCCAGCTTACCAAACCCCTAAATCCCTATCAGAAATTAGCAGGATTAACATTAAAAAAAATTTATTTTAAATAAATGCATACAATAACAGAAATTTTCTTACATTTCCAATGTAACAAATACATCAATTGGCACCGAACAGCCTCACGCCGACGGCATGCAACAGCAGGGGCGCCACCAGCAACACCATCATCTGGGGCTTCGCCATTTCAGGGGCTCCGCCAGCCTCGTCATCGGCCAGAACGCAGCCGAAGGTCATCAAAAAGCATACCAGTAGGAGGGTGTAGACGCCTAAGGACTTCATTGCTATTGTATACGAGTGTGTAGAATTAAAATTATAGAACGAATGTAGATCGGAACCACGAAGAGATGCGATTAACGTCAGAAAATTATTTTATATGATTATATACTTGTTTGGGTGGCAACTGAGCGGTTGTTTTTCCGGTTGCCAAGGTACTCGGATGGTTTTAGAAAGGGATGCCTATATTATTAGTAATGGGTTAGATAAGGAGGGAATGTTGGAGTGGTTGGGGTTAGGGTGAGTCCATGAGGATTTTTTCATTTACATAGGTCATGTCAAGCTTTCCAATTAGAAGAAAAAAGAAGAAATTGTAAATTTGCTGAATAGCCAGTTGTATTTGGCGAGTGATTGATTGTCTACAGATTAAATTATTGGTTATTTTTAGACCTTACTTGGTAAGAAAGAAGTTATTGGTAATGTTACCAGTAATTTTAGTCTCTCCAGCTCTCCAATGTCAATTGACTGAGCCCTTGTAAAGGAATAAACGAACACCTTTTAGATATATTTATTTTGTTTCAGGACAAGCGATCAACGAAATTGAATTAGGAGAAATTGAGCTCAATATTCGTCATTATCCATAATCTCAATTAAGAAAATCGTCGTACTGAATTAAATGTTTAGATCCATTGTAAATCTACTCGTTATTAGGCTGGAAAATGACTAGTAGATATTTTCTCCTTTATATCAATGTTGTCACGTAAAATATTTAAATAAATCTTGTGCCTGTTAAGATGAATCGATTAATTTAATTGGAACAACAATCTTCCTCGGTCTGACTGTCTATTTTTTCGCAATTTTACCAGACTAGGATATTTTTTCTACCAATTCTACAACTCCAAAACTTCGTGTACTTACAGTTTTAGCTTACCAAATTTCAAATTTTTATATTTGATACTTGCATACATTTTGACAACGTCAATTTCATCAATTTTACCAATTTTTGAACTAGAAATTGACAAAATAAATCTATACGTACCTTCTATGTGGAACTTCCGCAACAATTTTCAACACTTAAGCAATTCATTACGAACAAAAACCAACCAATAAGTTTACAAAATTTATTTAGAATAAGCGCAAAAGACAATTTCTTAAATTTCTTACATTTTCAATGCAACAATTCCATTTCAAGAATGGGCGGCGAAGAGCCTCGCCCCTACGGCGTGCAGCAACAGCGGCACCGCCAGCAGCACCAGCATCTGGGGCTTCGCCATTTCGGGTGCTCCGCCGGCCTCGTCGTCGGCCCGGACGCCGCTCAACGCCAGCAGGAAGCAGCATACCAACATAAGGGTGCAAACGCCGAAGGTCTTCATTGTAGAAACTTGTATACGGATATATAACAGGGGGGGTGCAAAAAGCTGTCGGCGACTACGGTGCGTCGGGATGTGTAAACAGCATAAACGACTATCGAGCAATACGATGGTTTGAGCGATAATAATTCGTATGGTAACCGTTAGCAATTATTTTTGGTTGCCAACGAGCTGCTCGTGTTTTGTTACAAATTGATTTTAATAGGGCGAAACAAGGATAGCGGGAGGGCTGAAGATGAAAGGTGTTTTTAGGATGTTGGTAGTAACTGTTGAAAATTGTGTTGGTAATGCTGGTTAATTAGAGATAGATAAATAATCAATAATAATAGATTTATTTGTTAAACTCTTCTATAAAATAAGTATAATTTACATTAAAACAAATAGTAACAAAAATATCACAAACAATCTAAAAACAATATTAAAGAAATTTAGGCGTAATTCCAATATCTTAGATCGACTCTTGGTATGGAGTTGCTGTGGCAATCCACGAAATCATTCCTACAACGTAATTCAATAAAAAAATTAGAAGAGTATTTCAAACCCTTCAAGATTCTAATAAAATAGCTTACCCATTGACATTAGGTACTCGGAAAGCGTTTGGAGCGAGCCGAGAAATGAGAATATGGTCGTTGTTATCACAAATGATTCTGGATATACTCGCCTTCCTCAATTGAAATAGTTGATCTGAATCATAATCAGAAGAAAATATAGACCAACCATCAAGCGTACGAGTAGAATCAAATCTCTTACCTGGACTAAAATGACCGGGATTGACGCTGGGATCGTTTTCGAAGTAGTACCGATCGCCTCGCTTCGTTCTCAAAAATTGCTCCGCTATCATATCCCGGAACACGGGCCCCACCAGGCTGTCTTCGATGGGTTCCTCCAGCAAACCGCCCACCCACAGGTCCACGTCGTCCACGCTTCGGTATACTTTGGCCAGCTTCTCCCCGACCTGAAACCACGAAGCGTGGAAAATTGAACAAATTAGCGTTAGAGATTACCTCCGATCCGAAGTCTTCGAATGAATTGTATCTGGGCAAGCCGCTCAATTGCCTGTAGTCGTTGTAAGGCCTCAAACCGTGGTCCCTGCCTCTTTGGATGTTTATGGAGGGTAGGTCTACCCCGAACGGGCTACCTCCTCTAAATAGGTATTTTGTTAACTGAAAAAATATTAAGTAAATATGTGGAAGTGTTAGATTTTGGGGAATTTACAGCTTCGGAAAATGACCTATCCACAGCTTGCATGGGCTTTCCTGTTAACGTGCTTAATATCATATCCAGAAATTTAGTTCGACGCATCTGAGATGGATAGAACATGACTTCGGGAATGAAGATCGTTTGGTCCATTTTACGCCCTTCGTATAATCTAGAAATAATTATTTATAGTATTTTAATGAGGTATTATTAATTATTATCAGATAACTCACTCGAGTCGTCCGTCTACAATGGAATGGCCGAATCTAAAAGCAGCTGTAGAAAATTCGTTAATTATCGACGGATTTATGTACGAATCGTATCCCAAATAGTAATCGTACCCGTTCTCCAAATTCAAATCGAACTCTTGCATGGTTTTGTACCCTGCACCAAAAAACGAAGTGAAATTAACAAATTAACGAGGCTACCATCTCAAACTTGTACTCACCTAAAATTGCCGGTAAAAATTCTTTGTAGGTAATAGCTTGTATTTCCGCGACAACAATTTGCCGGGCCTCCAGAAAAACGTATTCATCGTCCCATGTGGGGTTCAAATGGGACAGCACGTCCGCTATCCTGTTGTGCTCCCTCAAAAACAGCGTGTGTAAAGCGACCAGGGTGATCATTTGGTTGGTTCTCGTGTCTCCTAAAATAACAATGTTTGAGACCATTTGAAAGGGAGAAAAGGCGGGAAAGTGCACCTGATTCGAAACAAGCCATTCCCTCTTCGTTGCTAAGGCAAGCATCCTTGTTTTTGGCCAAAGGTAAGAGCTCTCTACCGTAATCGTTGAAGGTCTTCAATTTCCCACCTTCGAAGGTCCTCAGCTGGGCCGTTTGGTCAGCAGATGAGCCGTAAATGGTCGAACCGTCCAGAAAGTGGGTAACTTTGTTCATCTGCGTGTGATAAAAATTGGGTTCAAGGGATAATAATTATAAGGTAATAGCATTAGAGACCTGTTGGGAGTAGCCTAAAGTGCAATCCTCCCGAGGAGCCAGAACGGTCCTTACGAAATTCATGCACCTTTGGTTGTAGCCGGCGTAGAAAGAATCAGTTTTCGGCAAATAAATCGGCATGCAAGCGAAATGGCGGCTGTCTATAGGCAAACTTTTTGTGCCATCTTTGTTACAACAGGAAATGGCGCTGCCGTTCCCTAAATCACTTCATTGAATTACAGTCTATTTCATAAAGTGTGGATGTACTTACCGTATGTAAAATCCAATCCTTGGGAGATATCATGAGAGATAAACTGCCCGAATTGCATGAGAAGCAGCGTAAATTCCGGCTGAACAGCGCTCTCTTCAGTGAAAACTGTCGTCACCACACGCCTGGCACTCGGCAGCAGTTCATTGTCCACCACAGACCTTCTGGGCGACCAGATACCTTATAAAAAAACTTCTAAATTCTCTTTCTATCGATCAAATTACTCGATCATTACCATCATCGTACGAAGGCGCCATCAACCTCGACATGGGCGACATGGCGGTTCCCCATAGAGCGTAGTAGCGATTGTTGCAGGAACCATCTATCGATCTGTACTTTTCCACCACCACGGGACACTGGGGTCGAGTGGCGCAGGAATGGCCGAGCGGCGTGGAGCTGAGGTCGTCCATGAGCAGACCTTGCTCTAAATCCAAATTGCTCAAGCCTTCCCTGAAACAATCAGACACTTACAAATCAATAAAATAACGAGCCGAATTATCTACCGATCTTTGAAAGCCTTGGTGGCCAAAGACATCTCCAGAGCTCTGCTGGCCGCGTCGGTGACTTCATAGGAGTCGAAGCGGCTGAAGCGCCTGGAGTTCCTGAAGTGGCCGTAGCTGGCGGAATCGCGCGTCAAGACCACCGAACCGCCGGCGGCGAGAAGCTGGGCTTCCTTGGCTTGGAGCTGGCTCATCGAGTTCTTGGTGCGCTGTTTGATCACGCCGATCGTTTCGGAGTCTAAATGCAGGTTGTAGTTGACTCTCTCTTTCGATGCGTTTGTCACTGGAATATGATGGGTGAATGAAGGAAGTTTGGTGGTAAGAGGGTACTTACTTGAGATGTTTTTTCCGGTGGTGCAGCAAATTCCTGTGTTGGATACTGTGGTGCTGCATAATTCTTTGTTTTCGTGCCAAATGTGGCCGGGGCAGCTGATGAAGGGGACGCATTTTGAGCCGGTTTTGCATGTTCCTGTAATGGAAATTTTGTATGAATTAAAAGCGCTGGTTATTTTGAAAGTATAATACTTACCAATTAAGGAATCTTTTGAAGATTTATCGAGCTTTTCGTTTCCACCGAATATGGATTTTTTAGTTAAAACGTGCTCACTCGATTTATGGATTATTATAAGGATTAAAAGAAGTAAAATTTTATGCATATTTTCAATTAAAATCTAAAGGGTATTGCAAAAGTTTTGGTGTGCTTTTAAAATAATTTTACACCTACTGTGTTCAATTGTAGGTAAATAGGATATTTATCGAAAATGCTTCATAAAAACCTCAACTTTTTTGGTTTTTTCCTCTTTTTGAAAATAAAACAAGTTATAGGCAGGTTGTTTAAATAAATAATATCAAGATACAGCCATCTTGCAGAAAAAGGGCATACTACAAATACTTGCTGAAGTTGTTAAAGAAGAACTCAATAACATTACAGCGTTAATTGGACCACAGATGGCGACACCAGCTGAAACTTCAAAGTTTTTCGCTATAAATTTCAAAGCGGAAAAGCCGTTTTTCCAGAAAATTATTTTGTTTTGCTGCCAAAATTAATTTGATAATTATTCAATTATTGTTTATTGAATATCATCTATCATATTGCGATCATATTCATTTATAACAAGAATGGAAAATTGTAAATTTACTAATTCTTCGAGTAAATAAAACCAAAGGTATTAATTTTATAAAAATTGTGCAAAAAATCATGTAATTTTACGACTATGTTAGACAACCTTGTCAATCAGAACAAAGTGAAGGAAGATTTGTTTAATTTTTGTATGCAATTATTGCCTTTCTTACGAACTTTAATTTTATATGTACGAATCGTTATTTACTTAACTATTAACTTTACTACCTTTATTTAATAGGTACCCATTATTCCTTCACAAATTAGCCTCAGAAATATCGGATAAACAGCAGCTTCGAGCTTCGCCGTGCGATCCAGCGATGGCGAATTCGCGTTCAAAGCTTAGCGGGAAATTAAAAATAAAAACCGGGAGTCCCGAGCGGGGCGAGCGCAAGAGCCGACACAGCAGCAACAGACGGTCGGGCCGCGTTTTCCGGAAAGGCTTCCACAAGCTGACGCGCTCTCGCATCGCCAAGTCGCCTAACTTGGAGCCCTCCAGATCAAGCCGGAACGTGCGGACGCGCCGCTCTATCGCAACTCCACGCTCGGTTCGCGCGCTTTTCTCTCCACGTCGCAGCTCTCGCCTTCGAGGAGCTCCCCGTCGATTTTTCGCCAGTTTTCCAACTAGTAGACACTTTTCTCCTTTTAACTCACTCGTTAAATTTCAAAAACTACACTCTAATAAATCCTCCCAATTATTTCCACCTTGCCGGATTTCCTCCATCAAACTTTCCACCGGCACTAAATTCCTCATTTAATCCACCCCGACTTAATTTTCACCTGCTACCGAGACCGCATAAATTCCCAAAAAAAAACCCCGGTTAATTCCTCGTCAAAAACTTCTCCAACAAACTTACCTTCCCGTCGAAAGTTACAGCTCCACTATAGATCCCTCCAGGTCGTTATCGCGCTCGTCTCACGCGACATTCCCGACAGCCTTTGTGCCCGACATACAGGGCGTTATCTGGCGTTGCACAAAGGACAGATGGAGCGAGCGATAGGGCACAAACGTAATACGCATTAGATGACCTCAAAAAGGCACGCGACAAATGTGTAGGTATTTATAATAGGACGTGTCGGGGAATTACCGAGGAGTTTCGAGCTTTTAGATAATGGTGATTTATAGAGATTAGTTCATTAAACTGTTGATTTTAATGTGGGTGCTGGATTTCGGGGAAGGCCAGAAAAAGTCAAATTTTGTGTACTGATAAATTTTGTCACATTAGAAAGGATAACGGAGTAATATAAATATTTGATTGAATGGAGTTTATGGATAATTTGGTTTGGAAAACTGGCCTTGGACGTTATAGTTATTCCTATCGATATGAATGAAATTTTACTAGCTCTAAAAGTAATTTTTCCAAACTTCCTCATTCTTAATCATTACCTATAATAGGCTTCGGTTAAGCGGGAATTTCTTCGTTTTAAGATGTTTAGTGGATCATATTTTTTTCACGAATCAAATCGATCCTCTCCAAGCTGCGCCTAAAATAAGGGAAAATAATATTTATTTAATGACAAAACGATTATCGTGGAAATACCCTCTCTTAATTCCCTTCGATTCGGGCACGAACTGAATAATTCAGAACGATGGACATTTAGTGAGTAAGTTAAGAAGAGAAAAAAAAGGTAATTCGCCTTGTTGGGCCCGGATCGCGAGCGATTCCCGGACTCGGAGTCTCCCCTCCGCCTACAGGAATATTCGGATATTTAAACGGGCTCGTAACGACTAAACGAAATTTTCAGATTCTTCGCGTTTTCCCCCGGGGAAATGGGAGCCGGCTAAAAAAAGATATTCCTAAATCGAAATCTTTATCAGCGACTAGATAGGTATTTAAAAAAAATCCCCGAGTTACGTGGTAACTCGGTCGGTCCGGGGCCCGCAGGCAGGCATAATTAATTTTTTTTACATATTTTCAGAAGAATTTTTCGACGTATATTCGTCGAATATTTTCGACGTATAAAAGTCTCAAAATCGCACAAAAAATTACAGGGTGTTTTGTAAGAACCTCAAAATATGACACTTAAATGTCATAGTTTTTGAAAGAATTCATTCCTAGATTTTTAAAGATGACAATAGTTTAATAATTTTTGTGTATGAGAATTTTAAAAGTCATTTTTCGTGAAAACGGTTCACTTTACGGAAAATAAACAAGTATACCTTTTTTATGAAGAAAATTTTTTCATTTTTTCATATTCTTTAAACAAATCAATAGAAGAAGTTAAAATAAAAAAGTTATGTTAGAATTACCCCATGAACCGCCCATTTTAACCCATCCCTGGACAACTTTTTTAACCCGATTGAATATTGCCCTAAGACATTTCATTTGTTTAGTATGTGTACCAAATTTCATAATGTTACCTTTGCTCTTATTGAAATTATTAATAAAAATACCTCTCCATCACGAATCCATCTTTAACACCCTGTATACCAATAACCAAGGACATTTCGATAAAATGACATTTAAGTTTTTGTCATATTTTGAGGTTCTCTACTTGCTCTCAAAGTTTGACCACTTATTTTAGAAACACCCTGTATACAAAATTTAAGAAGAAAAATCATAATCGTTGATGACTAGTTTCCCTGAAACATGTATCCCCAAAATTTGTCTTGCAGGTTAAAAATACAACAGTTAATGAGATTTTGTATCGATATTACTCTTTATCGGATTTGTTTATAGTTTATTTTTAATCTCGACTTTCGATGGCTCAAGATCCCAACGACCCGGGCATTGAAAATAACAATTTAAATAATGAGAACTTATAATTATCGTAGTTGAAAAACATTGTCTCGGGCTCGTGCGAAATATTGCACACTCCGTTAGAAATAGCGGGCAGGATTCGTTTTATTAATACAATGGAACGATTGCCGTTTCGTTAATTAAGCGGCGACGATTTTTGGCGCGCAAATGCCGCATGCTTCTCTTTGCGTTTTATTAATTTTACATTCTATTAGCAATTTCGCGAGCCGGCTGTTTCGAAACGCGGGTAGAAAAAAATGCTGCCAACGGCGCGCTACCCGAAAATTCATCTATAAATAATTTATTTATGCAAATAGAAATGATCTACACGTTATAGCGCGATTATTTATAAGCGCCAGCTTGTTGGGGGATGCCCAGCAAACGACTAAAAAAACTCTGCCCGAAATATTTTATATCTTCATTGATAATCAAGTTCTTCTTGATAACTTCGGTCAATATGTTAAAAAAGTTAATATCAAAGCAAAATTGATAGTAGATTTTCTCGGGGGACACCCGCCATGAAACCATCTTGGGCATTATTCTAACGATTGACATCCGATCAAATGAACCCTTAATCGGTTACGCGTAATTAGCGCCGCTTCCACGCACGTTTCTTGCGACGAAGCATCCACCTTCAACCTCAGCCGGTACAAAATCCTTTTGGAAATTAATGGAAACCGTCGGGCGGTTTCCGGTAGATTACCGGAGCGCTTCGACACGATTCGACTATTAATACGGCGAAGAATGGGAGCGCGTCAATCGAACAGCGCGATATCGGAATGGATTTGTGTGTGTACCGGCGTAAAAAAAGACGGGGAGCGTATCGACGCCGACGTCGAATTATAATACACGGTATAGGGCACGGCGGTGTTTAGGTTTCGGCCGACTTCCCGTGCAAATATTACACCGTTAATAAATGGCCGGAATATTTCCTGAAGTGTGTAATTTCTTTGTGCGTAATAGGGTTGTATCTGCTGCGAAAGTAATAAATCATTGAGTGGTGTTGATGGATTTCCCGTTGAATGGCCTTTTGTTTTCGGGGCTTTTGTTTACCTGCAGCTTTTGTAATTGGTCGAAACGCATATTTGTTTCGCTGGATAACGATAATTTCGAATGAACTACTTGTGGATGGAGTACTTAGATTAAACTGGGAAAGTAAATAATTTTCCGGGCTAAAAATTACTTCTATAAAAAAAGCTTTTTTACGGGATAACTTCCGTCTATTTCGCGGTTTCACCGGAATCCCGTGGAGCGATTTTCCTCCCGGTAATCTTCGAGCGAAACCGTCGACTGGCCGTTTGAATGTTTGTTATTCAAATCCATAAAATTTGCAATTTTATAATAGGCCTCACGGAGGCGGCACTTCTGCCGACGATTTATTCCAATAGTCCTGAATTATTCGGCGATATTAAAACCGCAATAAAAACCGCTCCCGTTCGAGCGGCGCAAAAAGAACCGGAACACTCCACTTTGGGCCATAATTATAATTTAAAATATTTATTAGGTACCTCCATTTAATTGCTTTTTTCTATTATGCACAACTTCGAAGACTCAACACAACTCTCGCAACTTCTTAGAGTGAAAAAAAGGCCACGTCTGTCGTGCTTTTTTATCGCAAAAAGTAAGAAAGCAAGTTCATAAAATTAACTGGCCCAGTACGCTGTACTCACCTGCTTCTCCCGCCTTTACGTTTATCTTGCGTAATAAAAGTGGCAGTAAAATTGGGCAAGCAGCTACCCTATAACTCCACTATTATTTCAGCTTATATCCACAAAACGTATCTACTTATCCGATATTTAACTAGAAGTTGAGCCCCGGAGCTTTTACTTATACAGATAAGTGCAAATTCGTTTGGTCAATTCAACGAGTTGACCGAAGGAAGATTGTTAAAATAACAATGGTTAGAGTGAAAAGTTTGCAATCCCACAACATCACTCTGCCTTTTTGCTAGCTCTCTTCTAGTAAAATAGTGCGTGAAATGAGGTATAGTGCCGGGTAATGTTGATGATAAAAGCAAAGTTACTATCTGCTGGAATAATTTTGTTGTTGTTTCCATTAAAATATTCTATTGTATCAGCGGGATCGCCTTGGGTCTTGAGATCCCCGGCGTCGGCTCGGGGACGATGAAAAATTGATTCTGGCGTAACGTCAAAATGCTGGGCGAATTAATAATAGCGAAACTATTGACCCGTTTCGCGAAATTGCGGATTTCGGGAAGAAAGCGTTGCCAACCTGGATATTATATGGCGAAAGTAAATTGTTAATTTCAATTCCGATAAATCGTTTTGGGAAACGGCGGAAGGTTTTGGCGCTAGTTTAGCGCAAGAAGTATATTGGAACGTTAAATGTATCCGGCTATTTTGGTTTTAGTGCAATTTTAGAGGATCTATAGGAAATATTTTATAGAGGCCTTTCCTGCTCAATTAATCATCCGTATTGTCCTGATTTGATGCGTTGCGATCATTTTATATTCCTGAAATGCAGTAGTAAAATAAATCGAAATATTGCTAGATATTGATCTATCCTCAGTTTCAGCTTTAATATCTATTAAAATGATATTAATCGGCCTTTGAATTGGAACGCGGGCATTTAGATTTTCCCTTTTTCAGCCATATTTGCTACAAACGCATAATAATTTATATTTTGACGTATTAAAATCGAACTGTTCAGATGGAAATATAAAAATATAAATCATTTTATACCACCTAGTCAGATTTATTTGTAAAAACCGATCACATACAATATATAAATATAAATATGAACATATTTATGCAACATCATTTTACGATTGTGCTTTGAAGAATTAAAAACCAAATTGAACTGGTGCCTGTAAATATTTAATATCGAATTAATCTGGAATTGTTTTGTGTCGAAAATTTATTTTCTATTGCGTATTAAAATAGTAAATATCGCAGAATAAAAGCAACTTCATTTTATCCAGAGAGCCGACATTAAAGTTGGTAAACCTGCGACAATATTGGATCAAAATTTTTGTTGTTCTAAGGCTTTTTAACACGTGAGTTAGGAACAGTTTAGGATTCTGCACATTGTCTCAGTTGGATTAGTTCGAAATTTCCAGAATTCAAACAAACGGCAAGTAAACTTTTTGCTAATGATAGAACTTTAAATTATTTAGCTCGAAATGTAACTAAACTTAATAGGAAGCCAACTTAAACACCAGTCTTGTTTTCCCTAAGAAGGTTTGACATTTTGACATATATGGGTAAGTGCAAATATATTTGCAAAATGGTCAATTCTATAAGTTTAATAAAGAAAGGTTAATAAAATAACAATGGTTAGAATGAGAATGTTGCACAATATATCCCTATTTCTTTTCCTTTATATGAGACTAATGGAAGTTGTCTTTGTTGTTGCGCCCATAATTGCATACAACTTTGCACTTGTTATTCAAATATCATTATTTGAAAGTACTAAATTTATTTTAGTAACTTTTATGCTACTTTAAAAGTAGTTGATAATTTTAATTAGGTATATAGCAAAAAGAAAATCAATACACCAATCTTATTTTTTTATTTTTGTACGAATGACGAGCCCTGCATAATTATTCTATTATTCAGTTTCACAATAAATTTATTTTATTATATTTATTTGGTACATGTTTATTCCAATTAAAATTTCCCCCTTTTGTGCGAATTTTCGCCCAAACTTCGCACCGGGTCGGTTCATAATTGGACGATAAAAGCCAATTTCTGAAGCCCGATATCGATTAAATGGCGGGCATACGTTTCGCATTAGAAATTTATACCCCATTGTAAAATATTTTACACCTCGATTTTCTCAAAAAGCGACGTAAATTGAGCCATTAGTGTCGTTTTGCATATAATATCCGTCAAATAAACCCCGGCCCACTGCGATTTAGGTCACCCACAATATGAATACATATACCTAAAAGTATTATGTATCTAGAAAGGTTAAAAATTATAATAATATAATAATAATTTTAAATTAAAAATAAATCAATAAATCTGGAAGTGAGTAAATCTGTATGACTAAAGTCTGGAGATCTTGTAGGTCATATCTTAATTCTAAGTACATTGTATCTAATGTACATATAAAGGTTCAAAATAATACTCATTTGCTTATAAAAGTGTATCTACATTAATTTTAAATTAAAAAAATCAATAAACCCGGATTCAAATAAGAAAAATAATTGTCATGCTACCTACTATAGAAACAAATCTGTATGACTAAAGTCTGGAAATCTTGTAGCTCATAACAAATATCATTTTATAAGTATACTACAGTATTAATGAAACACCCTTCTAAAACCCTAAATAAATAAAAAAATCAGATATTTATTCTTTATATATAGCCTTATTTTCTATTAATAACATATATTAAAGCACCCCTATACGCGTGGATCAATAGAATCGTGGAATCATTAATGCCCCGCGGAAACGTACGTATAAATAATCGAACAGGAAAATATTATTATTTTTAAATAACATCCGCACTTTGCAATTGTAATTCCGCGTGTAAATTTTTAAGAGGTTTTTTCGCATTTCAGTGCATCAATAAATATTTATTGTTGTTCTTGCGTCGATTTGTTTTTACAAACGCCCGAATGGTATTCGAAACGGATTCTCACTTTTATTATCGTTGCGAGCGCAATAAAATTAGAAAAAGCGGATTTGTTTGAGTGCTCGAAAATAAATTAATAAACTACGGATAATCGAGTTATTTACTTTGTGCAAAAAATTTACATTAATAGATCGAAATTTAACGGCAACAAATACGCAACGAAAAATATTCGATCCGATTTTATCGCTTTATTTATTTACTCTCTGTTAATTCGATTGCTGAGTATTTATTACACCCTGTATATAACTTTTATTTTCTCGTATTTTTTTTTTGAAACGGTAGATAAATGCGACGAGCGTGAATTTTTCAAAGCCCGTATGAGTGAAAGGAACGTAAATAAATCAAGAGTGTTTTCGGCGTGTATTCGAAATTTGCGCTTTTGCATACACAATTGGACCCCCGATGTTCGGTAATATTTTATTTCTCAGGAATATGCCGGGGAATCGTCGCGTTCGAGCCTTCCGATCGGATTATTGGGGTTTTTGATATAGGCGCTTCGGAATTTTTTCCGAAGGGGGTTAGTGGAGATTTCGCCCCTTAGATAATCTCGCACAGTAACCGATTTTATTCCAATTGAAAATTGCGAGATGTATAGTTGGTGCAAAACAAATAAGAATGCACGTCACAACTATCGTTGTGACCAACTTTTAAAAATAAATAAAAAAAATAAATTAAGCTTAATATCTACAGATTTTAATTTAATATTAACAAGGGATGATAGAAAATGTTAAAAAGCAGAATTAATTCACCCAAAAAAATATATATTGTTAAAATTCAAATTAGGTTGGTAGGCACTGACTGTCAAGTTGCATAGTTACCGTTGATTGGTACTTTTAATTTTCAATTTCTTCTTTTTTTTTCTAGTTTACCAGCCTCAACAATACTAAAGGCTATTCAGCAGAATAATCAAGAAATAAGTTACCTTTTTCACAATTTTTGTTATTTAAAAAAAATTATATTTTTTTGATAAGTTTAGGTAACGCTTTTATTTATTCATTTATTTGATAATAAATGGTTCGAGCGCAAATGAAAATTTCACGCGCTTTATTTATTGTCTGCTCAAATCCATTTTTAATCATTACGCAACTCAACTTTGATAATGGATTATTGTATTTGTCAGATAGATAAATTATTAGTTAATCAATAACTCCGGCATTTGGAACGGATTAATAACAATGTTGTCAGTCTTTTCCAGGTAACAAAACTGACGATGATTGTCCGTTTTTATAATAAAACAGATTTATTTCTTTTTGTAGGTATATAAAATCAATAACTCCCCGATCAAATCTCCCCATTAGTGTACACATGTCCCTAAAATAAATAATTATTATAATACAATCAAAATAAATTATTGATCTAGTTACTATTACAGTAACTCAATCATGGCCAACTATAAGAACCCACTTAGCAAATATTATTCCTTTGTTATTAAAATCTAATATAATTTTCCTGAAGCCTATCGCGTGCGCTTATAGCAAAAAAACACCTTTTATATTCCCCCAAATATTTACTCGCATAAACTACCCCAAATATTAGATACATATAATTTCAATACGAAACGCGACTAGTCCAAATGCAAATCGAACATAAACGTAGAATGCGAAACAGTCGAATCGGAACGTAACCCAGATATCCCTGCTATCCTGATTCGATCATGTTTCGGTTGTAATTCATCCCATTTGATTAACGCGCAGATTTAATAGCTGGATTATTAACGGACGGCGGGAGGGCGCCGAAGGGGGAATTCGTCATTTCGTTCGTTTATTAATTCTCGTAATACCGCGTAAAAATGAGATATATTAGGCCGCCGGGGGATTACCCGGACGTTGCGATTTGATTCACGGACTACTCCGCGTTTACTTGGCGAGTCTTTTCGCAGGATTCCCCGTTCATTTTAATTTGCGTAGATTATTTTACACACTAGTGGGTAGAATAAACTTACACTTCCGAACTAGCGTTGTTTACAGCTTTGTTTAAATATTTAAACGAGGCTACATTAGCGAAATTGCACCTACTAAAATGTGTTGTTTGTATCAAAATGTTGGCCCGTTTTCAATCGTTTAAATAGTCACTTTAATTTGACTAGTTTTACATTGTTGTTATGGAGTAACTATGGGTTTCTTCTCTCTGAAAGGGCCAACTCTATAAACAGATAATCCTATAAACTACATGGTGAATTATCGATTCTCGTAACACCAGTACTTTTTTTTCTATTGTGCATTACGAAAATGCATTAAATATATAAGCTGATTAATCAGAGTGCATTTCGTATAAAACGTATGCCGCAGGCTTATTAACTCGTTCCCAAACAGTCAAGGAGATTTACCGTTGAAAATGGAATCGGAGATTCGATCTGATAAACTAATAATTGCGGCACTTCCATTGTGCCCATTCGTGCGATTCGCATATATTGAATTTTATTTTTAGGTTGGCTAGGAGAGTTTAAATGCATTCGAAACGTTCTAACACTGGTAGAAGTTTGGTCGCGTTTATCGCCTTCCGGAATCTCCGTTTGTTTCCATCGCGTAATCTCTGGTATTTTGTTCAGCGAATTTCTCTAGTCGCGTATAGTTCGGGCGAAATACGCGCGACCATTCAGTAGTGCCAACCGTAATGCAATATTGCCAACCTTTAAAGAATCTTTATTTTAAAGAGTATAGCTGGTGAGGCTGTCTTGCCTTATCGATGGCTATGCATATATCAGTGTATTTATGGTAAGTTAGAGCTGAATGCAAACAAAAAGCACTCACGGAACGGTATTTTTTATATGCGCTTCAACCCTTTTCGCGCGTCCGTCTCTTCAGAATTTACCATAAAAACCTCTCCCCGATCGGGCTAAGCGCTTCAAAAGAGTGTCGGGGAGATCGTGAAAGGAAAATAAAAAAATACACAACATACGAATGTTGCAAATCCCAGCGATTTTATCCATTTTAGTATGAATAAAAATTGTTTCATGGCGGTTTTAAAAGTTCCCTTTGCATTAGTACGCGTTGTAGAGACTTTTTACTATGTAAGCGATTTTATCCCTTTGAACGAAAATCGGAAAATTGTAAAAAGTGTGTTATCGACTGTATTAGTATACATAATACAATCACATTATTAATAAAATTATCTGATTTAGTTATTTTTCAATTTTTGCTATTAAAATAATTAATGTTTAATTTTTTTTCAGGTAAGTTCATGATCAGTTCACCATAAGTAAGTTGTGTTGCATGCTGATTGATTGGTTTTAATTTAATCAATGTTTAACTGTTAACAGCCCGTTATCGGAAATTCGGCGTACGTGTCGGGACAAATAAATTATTCCCGTTTTAAAATTGTAATTTGATTTTTAACTTTCCATGTTCATTTGATAAATGCTGGAATAATTATAGCGGTTCCGCCATAAATTAGCATTATTCGATAAAAATTCAATTAGCAATAATATAAAATGTCCCAAAATGGACTAATTTAACGTGTAAATAGTGAATTAGTAATCTCTAAGTGAAATAAAATTGCCCGAATATACCTTTTTGAAAATATACAGAAGAATAAAACACTTTAATTTTTTGTTTAATTATAGCTATTTTAATACAACATCCAAAATGCGATGACTAAATAATCATTAGATATAAACTGGGCATTACATTTCTAATTATCTTTCTACAATGATAACACAATAATTCATATTAATTCCCACTAACATTATTTTAAAAAATTCACAGATATACTTCCTGATACAATGACATATTATTATGAAAAACCCTGTATATAGTAGGTAAAGTAAAATATTTCACGATGTTTTTCAATATGAATCGGTAATTACGAGTTATCACCAATTTAGTCACAAAACACATATTCTTATCACACCTAATATTATTAAAAAATACTACAAATTACCTATTTATATGACAAACAAAAAATAAATAATAGAAAACGACACTTAGGTACCAGTAATATTCTAACATGTATAGCAATGTAAATGTATTTCCTAAAATATGTATCTACGAATTAGCCTAATTAGCTTAATATATGATCGAATTATTTTGTTTATTTCGCTTAACTAACTTGGCCATGTAACTTTCTGGGCCGGTTAACATACCCGCTATCAATTTCCCCGTTGGTTTCGTTCCGGGATACGCGATAACTTCATAATTCCTAATTATTTCGCAGAAGAACGTAAATACGCAACTTCTGGCCAGAACTTCCCCCAAGCACCTTCGTATACCTGAAAATTTTATTCGTTAAAACACACATTCCGTTTCTACAGGGTGGTCCTTTATAGCAAGGAGAAATTGTATTATTATTGGGAAACCTTGTATAAAAGTATACCTATTGAAAAGGGCATGAATCTCTCGTGGTTGATAAGTGTTCCTTCGGGTGTGAGGAATCTTTCCGGTCGAAAAACCTCCGGGTCCTTCCAGTAGTCCTTGTCGTTGTGGCATGAGTATATGCTGTACAAGACCATGGTGTTCTGGAATCGATTTAAATTAAAAAAAAATAATGTAAAAGCGTGGCACGCCTGAGTGTACCTTTGGTATTTCGTAATCGCCCAGTTTAACATCGGACGTGACCCTTCTGGGCCCCCCGATGGGGCCAATGGTGGAGAATCTGTGCACTTCGTTCAACACCGCCTCTACGTACGGAACTCTACGATTGGAAGAAGAAAAATAAAATTAATTGTAGAAGCTTTTAAAGAAGTTTTTAAAAATTTATTTCGTGGTATTTTTAGTTGGCATGTCAGTGTTACCAACGGAATTTTTTACACTAATTACCAACTTCTCCTAAAAGTGTCAATAATTTAGAGTAACCCGATAGGATATTCCGTCGAAATAACAAATAACAAAGTTCAGATTTCGTTAAAACAACGATGAAGAAATAATGACGCAACTTTTTCGGAGATAATAAAATGTTTGTCCATCAACAAGTCGGAGTGAGGAAAAGTTCGGAAAGTATCGATTAAATGTACAGCACGTCGTACCGATTGCGCTCCTTGTAATGGATGTTTTCGTTCTTCGCGAAGGCCCTCTCCACTTCTTCGGCCACTTTCGATTGGATTTCCGGGTTCAGTATCATAAACAGGAAGGCGCAGCCAAGAGTGTTGCTGGTAGACACCGAACCGGCGATGAACAAATCGAGGCATATCATCACTAATTGGTCTTCTGCAATAGTTTAATTGTGATGTTATATACGGGGTGATTATGTTGGTACTCTTGTTATTATTAAATAAGAATATATTGTCGGTGCAAAGCAATATATTTTTTTGATATTTGTTTTTGAAGTATTTTTCTGTCAAGAAGTGAAATTTTCCCCTAAAATGGTGGAGTGTTACCAACACAGTTATCCAAACCACTTTGAAATCGTATTAATGATGCGTAGTAATTATCTAGATAATAAGTAACTAGGTATTTCAAAAACCTCCAAACAAATAATTACCGACAGCCACTTAAAATAATAACTATTTATGAAATTCGAATAGGAGTAAATAACTTGTTAAATAAAGCGTGAATAATTTAAGCAAGTATGGTAATTAATTTTGAACTTCCTCGATAATTAGCTTACCTGTAAACGTGCTGTTATCGTCGTTCGTGTCGTTCATTTTGTTAATAAAAGCGTAAATTAGGTCGTTATCTTGTCCCGGTATCCACGATTTCTTGTGCTCCTCAATCGACTCCATGATTATTTCCTTCAGATTTTTATTCAACCTTGTGATCAAATTATAGCCGCTTATTTCCGGCGCGACGAACCTCAACCAGGGAAATTGATTCAGGAGTCCTCCTGCAAACAAACCGAACGGTTTTATTTACCACAGGGATCCCTATACGGGGTGATTCACCTGACAGGTCGAATAATCTGGACCTTTCCTGCATGGTGTTCAGCAAGGTGATGAGCCTGTTATCGTATCTGTCCATTCTCGTGCCAGCGGCGATGGCCCAGAGGACGTTCATGACCGAAAGAGGCAGGATTTTGGTGAAATCGATGCCTTGGTCCTCGAGTTTCTCGAGGATTTCCATCAGCTCGGAAGACTCTTCGTTTATCAGCTCCTCCATGCGCTCCTTGCCGAAGCCGAGCTCCCGGAGATGGGTCTTCACGAATTTCTTTTGTATTCTGGAGAAGCTGCCGTCGGTCATTGTGATACCTGCAGGAAAAGTCGCTAAATGTAGTGAAATTTCAGTAGACATGGCAACGTTGTTGTTACCTTTTAGCTGACCCAAACATCGCAGCCTTATGAAAATGTCGTCCGGTCGTCCTGCGTATTCTTCCTTCCATAATATGTCCTTCAGAAGGGCATAATTCGATACGATTACGGTGTTCTTGTCGCCCAATTTTAGCCCTAATATGTCGGTTTTGTGGGTTTCGCTCAATTTTTGAACTGCTTTATGCAAACCGCCCAATTGAATGGCCAGTTTTTTCACTATAGGGGCGCTGCCGACGAATGGGTACCACACTGGACCTGAAACGAGGAAAATATCTTCTATTCAAAATAAAATTAAAATATGATTCTGTTATATTGATTACAAGGTATCTAGAAATGTGGAAAAATTCAGAATAAAGAGTGGTATGATTAAAAGGAGTATTTGCTTGTACTTCAAGTAACTGCTTAATTTCGTAGTTTTTTTTTTCAAAAAATTATAGCATTTACTCTACACTCTACACATCTACACATAATTACTTAAAGTTATATTAAAGTAAATACTAGGAGCAATACTAGGAGCAACTTCATACTTTGCTTTATTTACTTCGATACATAGAAGTTAATTCTACAGAAATTACTAATGTTGTCTAGTATTTCCTCCATTTGGGAGTAGTTTTTTAAAAGCTGATCACAGAGTAACTTCTTATCAAGTACTTCATCTAAAAAGGTGTTATAAATGGCATTTTTTAAATTATGGTAGGAAAAGTAGAGATATATATGAACATAGAACACGGTAGAACCTATGGGGAGGCAGAATATAGAAAATTATTTCGGAAAGTCAATTATTTTAGATAACTAACTTTCTACTACCAAAAGCACTATGCTTTTAGCTTTAATCCAAACAATGTTAAATAGTTAGCCAATCTAATGAATTTTTGGAAACTCATATTGAGGGTTGGTTTAGATATCGGGTTACATTAAACAACCGTGTCAAAGATAATTAAAGAAGTTACACAAAAAAATGTGTTGAAGAAAAATGATTGGATTTCTTCTCTTCCAAATGCACAAGAAATAGAATTGGCTAAAGATATTAGATAAAGATATTAGAATAATAAAAACAAAACTTCACGGTGAAGAATATTCCAACTGCAAAGGATTTCCCATCGAAGAATTTACTTCATGTAAAAGATTATTCTCGGAAGTAAAAGTTCTTACTTAAAGAACAAGCAAATACTCCTTTTAATCACACCACTTAATATAATATAAAAAATAATAATTCGTATAATAATAAAAAAACATGTAAATTCTTGGAAAAATCCATCAAATACAACAGATAACGAATGAATAATTGCAAGAAAGGGTCAATCTTTTTATTAATTTTAACTAAAATTCAAATTTTTGAAACTTAACAATCTAATGACTCCTTTTTACAACATTTTAAGAAACATTAACTAAAATACTTAAAGTCCTTAGAAGAACCAAATAAAAATAATTTCGGCTTTAGCCGGAAAGCCAAATAAAGCACTTCTGATGTTTAATTAATTTTTTTTCTAATTATCGACTTCTTGGAGTGATAATTAAAAAAAATCAAAAATGACAAAAACGTAAAATGTGCCCTAAAAATGAAGAAAAGTTATACGATGCATTACCTGGTGGATACTTCCTAGGTTTTATGGTCGAATAAAAGCCCCAAGTGGCTATGAAAACGAATAAAACCGCCAGTAGTTCGAACATGTCGCGCAAAAAGCTGGTTTGATTGTGCTGGAATTAACCCGTGAATTTTCGCTCTTTAAACCTTATCAGTATCCTTATCCATTTTTAAAGGTTGATCAATTTAGGAAATTCGCGCACAGTGACGAATCCTTATTTTTTATTGCTCGGGGGATAAGAATTTTTAAAAATTTGCCCCACCATGTCCTTACCTCTCCTAATTATTCTTGAAATGAATTATTACATAGAGGTGGAGTCAACTAAAACATGTGAACCTATTAGAACTACTTTAAAGAATTAAGTACCAATTAAACCGAAAGAGGTATCGAAATAATTTTGTAAATATTTTTTATTGCTTTTAAATTCCAACATTTATGGAAATTTGTCATAGTCCTACTCTGGTTTTTTATTACCTACGCATGAATAAGTTATAATAATAATTAATAATTTATTAGTTTTGTTTATCTACACTTGCACGGCAACAAGGCTTAAAATCCAGGGAATTTGGTAATTTGTTAAGTAACACACTCAAAAATATTTTCCATAAAAGAATAAATATTTATTATAACGATATATTTGTAAAATTACTTATCAAAATTCGTTTCTTTATCATTTACCAATAGGCATAAAATCATTTAAAATTAACAATAAAACCAATTTACCAAAAAAAATTTCAAATAATAAATGGCCCGTGGCATTTCAACTAATACATACATACATATGTTATACATATGCAAAATAATTTTGAGTATGTGTTGGTACATACATATGTATGTATGTCGAAAAATTGTGCATTTTAATTTGGCCAGCTGGGAATTCCACAATTTTTCACATAATTTGGCTATAATAAATGCTTTATAAATAATTAATATTTTTATCGCAAAAGATAACTCAAATTGTACAAATGCGTATTGTTGACGAATTTATGCGATATTATTAATTGGCGATACTAATTTATACGTCATTATTGCATTGTTTTTATAATGACCTTTCCTTACTTTCTCTTATATATTTTTATTAAATGTAGAAAGATATTGACTATTGAGAAATTTTTTATCTCGTTTTATCCGTTCAGTCTGTCAGTGACCTCGGCAGCTTTATATTACACGGCTAAGCATTTGATATCGAGTTAGAATATCCTCCGAAACCCGCAAATATGTACATTAAATTTTCGAATTTGTACCCCACAAACTTTCTTTCGTACGAATACTCCCAGCAGTAACTTGAACTTTAAACGTTCGAAGTTAATTTGTATTCCAACATGAACCCCTACGTGCATGTACGTCCAGGAATGTGAAATTTGCGAGATCGTAATTTCGCTTATTCAGCTCGGCGACAAAGTCTTCCCAGACACTTTTTCCCCGCATCGAATGCAGCAATTCCGTATTCTACGGACCACACCTCATGTTTTAAACAGATATCTTGTCACCTGTCAAATCTGGTGATATCCAGTACTACCAACCCAAAGTTCGACGTCATCATTAACCTATTAAATAAAAAAAACAAGATCAAGCCGTAGATTTTATCGAGGACATTACGTCTAATTGAGATTCGATTCTGATATGTGGAGAACCAACGGGCTCTCGAAATGATTACCGAAACGATCGGTCATTAATCAAATTAAATCGAGCCTTTACGGCATTAATTCCGTCTTAGTGCATTCGGTTTATGTCCGAACGATCCCATATTTTTATCGGGTAATTAAATTAGTAGTTTTACGCCACTTCCGGATTGTTTACGACCGGAGTAAAGTCTTCATAATCAAACGGAATCAGTTCGAGTACCTCCGAGGAAGATATATGCATGAGTTTTCTTCGGGGGATTCCCATCAAACTCGTGCGTTATTTATAACAAATAGCTACGCTTGTTCGCGTCGTGTCCTAACACATAACTTTTCTAATAAAAGTGTTAAAACGGGGGAACGGATAACTGAAAATTATTGGCAAAATCGGCTCAAAGAGGAGACTCGTGATAAAAATAAATACGACCCAAGCCGACGGGCTCTTTTCGCCATTTCGAGCGGTGCCCCAGGGGAGAAGGCCCTCTCTTGGTTATTGACCCGGAAGGGATTTCGCATGTGGGTCAAATATCCCCAATAAATTCCACCTTATCACTATAGGCAAACTAATTATTAATTACATGTATAGCATGTAAAAGTACAGGTTGAATCAATAAAAGCCCCACCGTTCGCGCATCTCGCGTCCTTTGCTATTACAGTCGAACTGTACCTACCTATTTGCCAAGTAGAACATTAATTTAGTATTTAAATAGTAATGTAGTAAGCCAAATATCCCCCATAAAATCCATATAACGAGTAGAAGTATAGGTTGATTGAATAAAGCGCCACCGTTCGCGCATCTCGCGTCCTTTGCTATTACACTCGAACTGTACCTACCCATGTGTCAAGTAGAACATTAATTTAAGTTCGCGAACTTTCCGTTTCTCGTAAGCTAAACGTATACCTTGCTTTTTAATTACGAGGGAGTTTGTAAAAACGCAAAAATTAAATTGCGTTACGTCCGCAACAAACTTGGGGGGAAAATCCTGCATCGAAGAAGTTTAGCGGGGTGTTTGGCGGGTTGTTTTTTGCTGACCAAACTCGCCAATCGATGGGGCAACTTTTTTAATTGAATTCGGGCCTCGGGAGTGTTTTTTTTTTAATAAATCATCCGAAAGATAAGCGGATTTTATGAAAGCCGCGTTCGTTTCGTGCCCGATGCTCTCCGTCTTAATCTGATTTTACCTTAGTTTCGAATTCGATTTTTCTTCGGAGGACACACAGCCATTATGCAAGGAAGTGGATAGGTCAAAGGAAGGTTTTAAATAGGTAAAATGGGGCGTTAAAAAGGAGAGGTTAAATTGATGCACTTTTCGAAATAACTAGTTTAAAAATAAACATTCTACAGCTATGTGTTAGTAGAGTCTTGGGGGTTCCCCTGTCCCCTACGTGCACCTACATTCTCATAAACCTAATGGTCGGCGTATTGTCAACGGCCATTTTTCATGATATCTATCTCAACGTATAAAACTGTCGAGTTTGTCGGCTCTATATCAAATTGCGAAGCTATAGAAAGAAAATTGGTTCTATTCTACATTGGTTTCGAAATGTCGCAGGTGTTGCTAATTCTACCATTAATCTCCTGATGAATGATGGAAGGAAGAAAATGCATTTAATTAACATCAAAGTGAGTTTATAATGGGTATATCATGTGCAAATCAGTGAGTCAGTTAGTCAAGAAATAGGGTTTGAGGGAAAATTTTTATAAAGAATAAAAAACAACAAAATGAGTAGGTAGCTATGAGTATGGGTATCAACTTATTAGTTTTTGTCAAGGAATTACCGTATTAATATTTTAAATGTAATTAAAATGGAAAAAGTGCTTACATAAGTACCATACAGGAAGTTACAAAGAAAGTGTATTAATTCATTTAAAAATAAATTTTCATTTGGTTAATTTATTTTAGCAATTTTCTGAAATATTTACCAAAATATGTTTACCAAAAATTTTAAATTTTGTAGGTCATTTTAAATTATGCCAGTTTCGTATAAATTTGTAGTTAACCATAAAAAAACAATTATCCAAAATTATTTAACTTTACTTAGCTAATTTCGTGACATTACATCCTGTTTTACCATATATCGACTAACTTTACCAGGAACTATAATTAGTAATGGCATTATATTATCCTCATTATCTATACATATTTAATTTTAACATTGTAAGAAGCGTCAAAACAACATTTACTGCGTCATGTAAAAGAAGATTAAAGAAAATTCATTAAATAAGTAATTTCTCGGAATTGTTTGAATTGTTGCAAATTAGCGGATACAAAAATTTCACATATACAGAGCGATCCAGTCTAAGGCAACTATTATTTTCACACAAATTTAGTTCATACAGGGTGACAGAATAATTATTTTTGGCTTGGCAATCAAAAAAAAGTTGTTCCCCATTGACTATATACCTTAATAAGAAAATAATGTAGATTACCCTGTATGTAATCCAAAAATGGAAGAGGTTACTCAAATACTCTTGATAAAGTGTATTTAACCGAAGGCAAACAAAGGAATTATGCAAAATTTTCTTCATCGAAAACAAAACTGAACAAAGTGCAGGTCTGTCCTAAATCAACAACCTTTGCTTTATTTAGTCCGGTTGAGGTCCCAGTATAATTCAATTTACTTATTATTTATTATACGTGACTATTAGTTTTTGTTCCTTTTACCGGCGATTGCCTTAAATTTAACAAATTCAAACAGAATAACGAAACATGCTATACTTTACAGGGTGGTGAATCAAATTAAACTATTACATACAGGTTGTTTTATAGAAAAATTGAAGTTTTTTGACTATTACTTTTTACACATACTTTATCGCATAATGTTCTAATTATGGATAATTATAACTGCAACATTGTTACAAAATGTTAGTGGAAACCAGTCAACTTTGCCAGGTCAACAAAAATTTCCCTAGACCCCCTGATTTTTTTGAAACATCTTATTGAAAATCAGCAGATCTAATAAAATTTTGCAACACCTGGCAATGGCGATACTAAAGAAAACTTTGAAACAGAAATGATTTGCTAGGTAAATCCCAAAAATGATGCCAAAAAATTCTTTCAGAGATGCCCTTATCTACATCGGAAACGGTTAAGTTTTCTAGGGACTATCGCAACAGGAAAATCAACCGCATTACGGTAAAGCTAAAGAAATATATTTACGTAATCCCCGCAGCGCCCGAGAGGAGAAATAGTGCGCGTAAAATAAATCATGAAGAGCACTGTAGAAAAAGTTTCGCGTTAGAATAAAAGCCGGGTAAATGATGGGTTTTTAATTGGCGAAAAGTCCGTCGAGTAGGTAAGCAAGCAAATGAATTTCCCGAAAGTTCCTGTAAAAGTTGAATATCGCAGGAAATTAGCGAAACAGGAGTCGTTCGGATCGTCCCTTCGAGACCGTTCCGATTTCCCATCTGAAATAAATTCGCCATGTTAAATTCGAATTTGTTATTGACTGGATTTATATAGGCATTCGGGATGTCTTTTCTTCATCTCTCCAGAATGGAGATTCGAAATCTCGGGGATTTGCGCTCGGGGACAATACTGCTTAACATATCTTCCGCTTTTTTCTCGCAATTTACTTTTTGACGTTTTATATCCCGCAAAAATACCTTGGGAAATGCGCTTTTTCCAACTTTATCGTTATTATGAAATATCACCGCCACTCTAATGAATATTATTGTTATTAGGCCTTGTCATTCGTGTCAGAGAAGCCAGTTTTTCTTCCGGGATATAGTATTTTTTATTATAAAATATATTCATATTATACAGCACGTTCCATTACTATTACCATAAAACATTTAGAGCTTTAAAATATACAGAGTGTTATTTAATTAATGGCATTACTTCAGGATGTGAATATTTGGATGATTTTTGGAAGAAAAGTTTATGTCAATGTATGTCCTAAACTCCTTAGTTTTCGAGCTACAGGGTGTTACAATTTTAGAAAAAAAAAAGGAATCAATCAAAGGAAATTCCTATTTAAGGAAAACCTATTTCCAGCGGCGTTCTTTAGGGACGCATATCTTCGTAGGGAGGGCTTGTAGGAAAAAACTTTATAGGAACTTCTCATCTTATTTTTTTTCACGTTCTATATGGATCCGAGAGATTTCCCACACTTTCAGGAACACCCTGTATATTGATATAAACTTTTCTTCTTAAAATCATCAAAATATTCGCATCCTGAAGTATCGACACTCAATTAATTAACAACCTGTATATTTTACAGTTTGGGAAATTATGTTGCACTGAATACTACTGAGAAAATTATAAAGTAAAAAACAAAATTGCCTTTTTTGAATCTTTTAATGAATCACAATGAACACTTTTTTAAACACTGTACACGAATATACCAAGGTTAATATATGAAAATTTATACCTTGTTTTTTTCTATGTTAATACTAAAAAAATCATAAATTTAATATAAAGATACATAATGTAAGTAGATTTTTAAATACGTCTAAGTATCACAGGCTTAAAACGTTCAAAAACGAAAACAGTAATATCATTTACAATACAGTCACTTTGTGCACAAAAAATTCTTTGAATCAACGAAAATACGTATTTTTTTAATCATATAAAATTACACTCGGTTAACGAATAAATTACTCGCAAAAACTTTTAATTGATCCATCAATAAAAAGTAAAAAATATAATTACTATAGAGCACCGAATATTTTCTTTAAAAATACATTTTCCAAAAATCATCAACTTATAGTTAAACATGTTATTTAAAAAAAACTACCGTTCTTTTACATGTACCCAAATCAGTCTTTTTAGACCCTTAAGTAATACATTTCAATCTTATACTAAAAATTAGGATACATATGTTCAAGAAAAGTTTAAAATTGCAACTTTTTCAAATGTATTTATTTTTCTTTTGGACACAAGAGACTTTCACAAGGGACACCTCAAAGACTGACAATTAATATTATATTTTACGTTAGGAGAAGAATTTCGTGAAATGTAGAGTGTATAGCTTAAGATATTTATGGTGGAAAGAAGCAGTCGTTGTAAAACACTTAAGACGTTATCATAGAAACATGTAGAGAGAAAAGTTGCAAAGCTTATGCATAAAGTAGTGAAGAATGTCCCAGATTTTGTGGAAAAATGTAGTTGTATTTACTCTATTATCCTGTAATGCTATTTATTAAGCAACTGATAGTTCACACATTTATAATAAAACGAACCTCCAAATAAAAAGGCCTTCGACCAAATGGCTACATAGTCATTATACAGAAGATAATGATGCACTCGAAACATATAACATTCAATTCAGATATACGAACAGTTATTAGTCTACAAATTTGAAATTTAAATAAATCAAGACACTGTGGGGTGTTATGTACCGTATGTATTGTCAGCCCTTGACTATCGTAATAAGGAAAAAAATATAAATAAATTAAAAATTAGAATCAACGCTACAAGTAAACTCCGAAAACTCAGTACTTAACCAACCTATGCAAATACAATAATGCTGAAAGAGCTGTATGAGCAGTTCCTGTTCGTCTAAAAACTCGATTTTCTCGATTCGATGCCGCTCCGACTCCGAGAAAGCGTAATATATTTGTACCATATCCCAACCGTTGGCGCCCATCCATCCGTTGTTCAAGAACCTCGATTTTTGCATGTCCAAATTCTTGCAATGCGTTATTCCCGCCAAGTTGCAACCTCTGGCTCGAAGGTTGCCCAACATTACTTCTCCGAACGTATCGTTCATGTTGCACATTTCGTAGTTAACGAACAATCCCGATTGGAACTTGGACGATATCCATTTCAACAGTCTATTTACGCACTCGTTTTCGATGTACACCAAAACGCACTCTGCCAAAAACAGCGTGGGCCTGCTGAAATCCACCTCGGCCTGTTGTATCTTAGTCTCCAGCAACGTTATGTTCCGTATATCCACTCCTATGCAATGGTAGTTACCTGAATGCAGATCGGTCGAGCTGAGCTTGATCTCCCCGTCCTGATTGTGGATCCTGTCCAGCAGCGGTTTGTTCCGTTTGATCATGTAGCACTTCTTCGAGGTGACCGATGGGAAGTCCACCTCCACGTAATTCGCTATCTGTATGCCTTCGTCTTTGAGTTTCCAGTACAAGGTGTCGAAGCCCGAGCCGAAATTGATGATTTGCGCCGAGCTGCCGGCCTTGTTGATGAACTTTTGTATGAAATTCTCGATGCCCTTGACGCGGGCGTAGTAGCCCCTGTTGATTTCGGGGGCGCGCTTCTCGACGTGCTTCACGAAGTGCGAGATGTAATCGTCGCTCCAGTAGCCCAAGAGGACGGCCCCGCGCTTGCACTCGCTGGCATCGTCGTTGGTTGCCATAACAGGTGCATCGCCCATTTTTTTACGGCGAATCTACAATGGACAAATTTTTTTGAGGTTAATTTATCTGACAGGGGTATTTCTCTGGCTGGAAATCGATAGGAAAAGGTGACAGCGACGCTGGGAATACTCACGGTTTTCGGGCCGGGTGCAGCTGGTATTTAGGCGGGTTTCGATGCAACTTCGGCGGATCGAGCTGATTGGAAAATATTACGGTAAAATAATGCAGGTCACCAATGTTTGCCAATAGACATAATAGCTATATGCTATATTAAGTCGGCGCTGGCCTTTGGCCTAGATCGTATGCAACCAACTGAGCAAACGCGGAATTTCGTTGCCTACGCGACGTCGATAGCAGAGGTGGGATAGTCACGTAACAGAATAAACCGCTGAAACGAAAATTAGATATTTGTTTTATTCGATTGATTACTTATTTTCTTTCTGAAAAGATAATTTTAATCAGATTTCGATTTTATGTTGGCAGTACTGACGTTTTGTTTTTTGTTAAATGACATTTAAAAGAAGTGTATACTGGGACGTCAGAAATTCAAACGTGATAATAAAAAATCTTTTTTAAAATAAAATGATACAAAATGAACAATTTTGGATTTTTCTATTTATCCTCACTAAACATGTAACAGATATTTATCATAGTTCTGTTTTAATCAGTAATATTGCCCTTCAATTAACGATATTGAAAAGGAATGTATACTAGCCCGGCTTAATTAAAACGGAACTGTAATAAATTGAATTATGAAAAATACTGAAAATCCATTTTAATCAAATGAATGGTTTTACTAGCAAATATGAAAATACGAGTGTTTATAATACAATGGCGAAACATGTTATAAACGTTCATTAAAATTAGTTTTAAATTGTTACTTATTACCTACACTCAAATTGGTTATTTCAATAAATTTAATTTGCAATAGAAATATTTTTGAAATTCCAAACAAGGCTGTACCTATGTGTTTCTACAAGTCGCGTGAATTGCTGTATTTTGGGCTCGTATGGGCAAGAACACTCCATTAATTAACAATACATTTAGATAATGAAACGTTTTGCGAAACAACCTTTTCAACACCAATCTAGTACCGACTTTGCCGGATTGGATATAGGCATAACAATCGTAATAGTCGGCAATAAAACTCGAGGTAAAAACCACGAATTAACATTCCCCTAGAAACATCGATAAGAATGTAAACGAGCCTCGGGGGTGTCGCGGCGACAAAGAACCAATTTTTCATTCGCCACGCCACCGTTATGTACATTTTTCCATTATTCTTCGGCAACAAAAGGACCTGCGATTCCAGTCCGATTAATTATCCCCACGGGCAATTTTTCATTCAATTTGGGCAACTTTATGAGAACGAATTCTCAGATGGAGACTCAGCGTTATATTAGGGAAAGCGGAAATAAAAGGGAAAATATGTGTTTCGGTCGAACTTTCGCCGCAATTTAAGTGAAAAGCCAGATTGGAAGAGTTTTGTTACGCGAAAAGTCCGGCTAATTGAGAACGGGGTAGGTGGGTAATTTTAATTCAAAATTTACATCCGTAATTTACGCGGGAGTAGCGCAATTTTTCGCGAAAGACGGGTCAATTTAACCGGATAATAATTGTAACTTACTGCTGCAAAATCGAAATTAAATTTTTATGCACGCTCGAGAATGATCGCGTTTCCATTCCACGTCGCATTTCTAACGAAAGAAATTATTAAATTCCGTTGTGCATTGATGCGACTCTCGAAAATCTTGAATGGAATCCTCTCGCTGGGGAAATGACTTCACTGCAACTCCCAAAAGGCTACACGAATGCTACAGCATTTATTAAATGGACAACGAAGCCATCTGCACCTTCACGAAACAACCCATCATATAAAATTTAACTTAACTTACTCATTTTCATCACTTTCTTCACCTCTTATTTTTCACTTGTACGAGTCCTTATTCTCTTCGCATCATCTTCCATATTTTATACAAAATGATATTCAATGGGGGTTGACCTGTTTACATCAGAAACTTATTCAACAGCGATCCTCGAAGAGCTCCCGCAAAGGGACAGGATATGAATTAAATTAAAGGGACTGGCGCGTTTCTTATTCTCCGACCGAATTTCGGAATTGAACATTCGAACGAAATTACAGAAGAAAGTTCTCGCTGATTTGCGTAATAAGCGTCGCTTCGGCAGGATACGCTGGAGAAAATAAATTCCCCGGACCCTCGGAGGGTATTTTGTTTTCTAAGGCGAGAACAATCGATGTTGATTCGTTCAATTAATTTCCAAAGTGACGATTCCAAATGTTCATGAATTTTCAAAACGGTTTCTACTTTATACAGTATTTCGAATTTTTCCCGGGGTCAATGTATGACCTTTAATACCCCTTTGTGGGATTTCATTCTACTTATATTTGATTGAAAGTTGTAATAGCGGCGATATAGAGCGTAGACTGCCGGGACTTGCCCGGAGGAAATTTTTAATCTGACAAATTTAATCGGCTTTACTCTCCCCGAGAGCTTTCATAGTAAGAAACGACAACCCTATCTAGTATCGCTCTATATGTTGAACAACACAACGCTTTCACCGGCACTACGACGGTTGCAATCCCGAGTTTTTATTATTATTACTTTTTCCTACTACTTATAATAAAGCGTTTGTTGCAGGATTGCAACTAAGTTACGTTTTGGAAATTCGAAAGCTCTGCGGGCAACGCCTACCTGGAATTACTGGGGGGTTCACGTTTACGTTATCGGCTTGTCCCGCAGGCGATAAGTTCCTACTATTTTTGAATGCCAATGCCAGTTTACGGCCCGGTCGAGAATTATCTCCTGCGAAACCCGGTCGTATCGTTTCCATGCTCCCGAATTTTCCTTCGGGGACTCCCAAATTGCTGCGTAGCATGCAATAAGCGCTGTCGTGGTAAGTTTCCACGTGCAAAAAATACTCTTATCCCTCTCCATTTCTCGCAAGTTGTGGAATCCTCGATGAAGGCCAGCGAGGAAAGTTCGAGCGTCGATAACTAATCGTGAAAAATATTAATTTAAGAGGCTTTCGGGTGTGGTTTTTTAACAGCGGAAAATCCATTTTGAGTTTTACGGCGGGGGCTTAGGAACCTAAAGGGCGCGTGATTTAGGACATGTACCTCCGTATGTGCGGGCGTAAAAAGAAAAACCAATAACGAGCCCGCCGGGAAATTCGAGGGTTTTCTTTCGGCGTCGATCGCGCATTAACGCGTCGCTGAATCCTTTCGATTCGATATAATTTATTTATTTGTTTCGACTCGCTTAGAATAGAATCAATCCGAAACTATCAAATTAGTAAAAATTTAATAACGAGTTCGTTAAGCCGGATCTGGGGAAATTACTATGACAGGGTACATGCAAATTATATCCCTTTCTATTTAATAGGTTTAATATTTCTAGAGGGGGTCCTGAATGGTAGGCGGTAGGAGGATTGAAAATCCTGTGACACTTTCATTACAGATTCTGCGGGTTAATTTCGAATTCAGGAGACCTAACAAATATGAATAAGGAATGTGGCTAATTCTTACATATTTAGTGAATCAACCCAAATCCAATTCTCAAACATACAGGGTGTACTCCAAATATTCCTGTGTAAAAATAAGTGTATCAAAAGTATAGGTTAGAAGGAATATAATTTTATTATCAAAGCGAATTGCTACATTTTGATTATTCCATTTATGAGTGAAAGAGTGCAGCGCTGAATTAACGACTCGTTTCATAATTTGAGCAAAAGCGGCTTTTCTCATAATGCATAACAGCAGAAACCGTTAAATTAACAATCCGTTTTAGCATTGACCGTAACTAGAACGAATGTCCGTTATCGACGTTGCAATCGTTAAGGGCCGATATTAGGACAGAAATATGTAAATTAAAGTAGTAAAGTTTCATTAAAAGAGAAATGTTCTACTTCCTTTTTCTCCAATTAACTTATAGGTCAATCCAGTTACTTTTATGCCGTTTTCCGATATCGCTCCGCGTTCGAGTTCCTTTCTTTAGATGATAAAAATTCGCAATTTTCCCCGACATCGGCAAGAATATTTAATAAGGAGGTTCATATTACATTGCGGAAAATATTAACGAATATTTTTAAAGATTTAATATACCTTACGGACATACCAGATGATAACAAAACAATGGAATTTTCAATTTATTATACGAATATCTGCGTAACGAGAATTATTATTTATACAGATTATATCGTGCAAAATTAGGAAATTTCATTTACTGTGACGTTTGATTAATGACAATGACAGGTTTTTTTCCACCGTCACTAGATCATTACCCCAAATTCTCCAGATTTCCAAGGCCAACCTTTACTTTTTCGAGTGTAAGTCCAACAAGCTTCAAATAATACCCATATCAAGTACATACATCTTTTACGAGTGCTTCATGAACGAATAAATTAATTAATGTATTCATTGTGAATAATTTATCGAACAAAGCGACGCTAATTATGAGTTGACGATACAGCGATTCCCTTTGAAAAGGTTTTTTCTACAGAGGGTAGGCCAGGGGAAACCCTTTTCCATCGCGTGAATAATTAAACCTGATCAATATAAACAAGTGTAGAAAATTGAATAGCGGCATCGATTAGTTTACATGTAAGAATTTAAAATTCTCGAGTTAATTTGCATGGTGTGGCAAGATGATTAATGGAAAGTTTGAATTTTATAGGATAGCCTTCGCTCGAAAATAGTCTTTCCACGTTGGAATGGACACTTTGAACTATGGAAAGACCATCCTGCGTGACATGATGACGCGGGTAATACCCCGAAATTTTTTTGGGGTACGTAGGGTAAATAGTACTTAGCTCGATTGCCTGAGAATGGCTTGACAAGTAAATTATTCAAATTTAATTTCAGTAAAGGTAAACAAACATCAATGAAACGTAGTAAGGGGAAAATTTCTATTCAATTTATAATCCAAGTTTCGTTTAAAAATTGCCTACAGATCCACAAAAATAGAAAGACACGAAGTATGTGACTAGCTATTTCGGTCGAACTGTACGTATTTTCGAACATTAAAGGAAATTAACTAAACGCCACTTGGTTGTAAATTTTTCCCTCGAGGTAATCAACAAAATAGAGCATGTGTAATTTCGTAAGAATTTTTCATTTCCATATCGAAAGTAAAATCTAAAAATCGAAAGAGCTTGTACTAGAAACTCACGGAAGATTTTTTGCAGCAGTTGGCTTGAATTTATTCTAAACAGGGCGTTTCAAAAAGTCACGCTTGCCGCTTCGAATTTCACCTCACACGATATACAGGGTGACTCGTAAGAATCTGACTTTTCTTGACTGGAAAATAAACTCTACGAATCTCCCTGTATATCTATTATGCTATTTAATTTACAGCAAATAAATTAATACATAATAGTGGGCAGTTTATTTAATAAACTACCACAATACAAGATGAAAATTAGCCACATAATTTTGAATCGCTCTGTATAGAAATGTAGAACTTGCATGCGGTTTATTATTCTCATTATTTAATCGACATTTCTTCATTCGCTCACAATCGTCTATTTTATTACTTCATTTGTAAAGGTTAAATTGTAAAAGGTATTAAACTCGTATGGGTAAGTAGGTACTTTATATTTCTTTAACGGCTTAAAGGTTGAGCTATATTTTATAGCGAAATTGAAAAATATCCTCTATAAAAGAATCTTTTAGTTACAAATATTTACTTTGGTACCAATTGGTGCTAATTAGTTCTAGCTTATAGTAACTTTATAAGTGGTTAACTTTAGTAACTCCTAAAGGGAATTTATTGTATACTTTTCAATTTCGCTAATTACTTTAATAATAATATTAGTAATTATTTTTGTATATATTTGTAAATTATTGTAAATAGTATTATTTTAGTTTTCTTCTCTGGATTGTTACATACAGGGTAGTCAAATAATGAATACAATTACGATAAAAAATAGCTCCATGAATAAAAATATACATGAGATACTTTTAAAATTATTTCTACTGTTTATTGAAATCTTACTCAACAATATCGTTGACTCACCCTGTAGATACATCAATAGAATGTATTCTAGTAGTAAATCTGATTTATATTTAGCCTCTGTTAGACGAAATAGGTATCTCCTCAATTTACTATACAATTCTCACTCTATATAATGTATACAGGGTGTTTTACATATACATATATGAATAGAAGATTAAGGAATAGTGATTATTTTTTGGCAATTTTGAGAATGAACCAGGATATCACCACCCCTAATATTCTACACTTAATCAATCAAAAACACCCTGCATATGTATGCATTCTATCGTAACAAATGCGATCAGGAGAACAATCTAATATCGATTCTCAGCATTCAAGACGAAACCGAGCCCCTAATCGAAATTTAACAAGCCCCTTATACGGGGTGGTTCCAAAACGTAATCGTTTATAATGGCTTATACCGTCGAGAATTTACGGTTACCACCCGGTATAAACCTATTGCACAAACCGCAAAAATCGGTTCCGCTGCAATAACGGCAGCATCCCAGAAGAAACTTCGTCTTCGGCGGTTTTACTTTCACAGTTATAGACAATCGATTAGACACAGCTGACTTCCAGTTCCTCTCGTACTCCGCAGACGAAGTCCTGTGGGAAACGTCTTGGCGATGGAAAGGATAATGTCGAGGAATTTGGTCGATAATTTAGATTTAAATTAACAGCAAAGGTCCGGCGGCATTAGTAAATTAATTAAAGGGAATTGCTCGATTCCTCCACGACGTGTAGATGCGCTAATTAACGCTAGGCATTTACCTAACAAGATTTAGTGGTCAGATGGTCACAAGATATTGTGAGTTATTTTACATTTACAACTAGCCATATAACTTTAGATTAAATAGTATTTAGGTATACCTAAACTTTGTAGTTACGATGACTTTTCTTGTTTATACTCTAGCTCGCTTTAACTACTGCGAATTATGAAAATAGTTCACGTATTCAATCTCCGCCTGATGGAATATCGAACGAAATCAATTTCTAAGCTTTGGTATTTTTTTTACAGGGACCGTTGCGCAACATGCCCATCTCGGAATTCAGAAAAAAGAAGCTGCTCTACGTGTTTCACGTGTTTTTCGGTAAGCCGCCTGTGATATATGTGTTTCTGTCCGTGGCAATCCTTAACTCCGGGTCATATAAGAAGGATAACAGGGACGTAATAATAGAGATAATAATTCATTTTCGCCGCGATTTTGCGGCAGGAAAATCTCGTCCTATTGCGCGGTGATTATGATTTACTTTTAGCGAGTTGCATTTACCGATTGACTTATCCCGTGGCTAGCTAAATAACCGATTAGGTAAGAGCCCCGGCGTCTAAATAATTAATTTCTCGTCAGGAAACTTATCCGGACGAAAGTCGGAGCATTTTCCCTCTTCCAATTAGTTCCTTTACGGCCGCAAAACGGGAAACTCTTTGCCGGGCGAATTCCATCGGAATGTTTATTTTTTTTATTAGAGCATCGTAATCCCGGGAATTAATAACATTCGCCGAAGAGCCGCTCTAAATTTGACGAAACCCGATTCTTGTTTAACGTCTGCACGGGATTACGAGCGAACCAGCGGCGGGCGGGGGAAAAACGAATTTTCCCGGATTATCCCCCGGAAAATTACAGCGCTTGTTACCGAGTCCAGATTTAATCCCGACCAGATTGGAATACGTGTTTTTGTAAAAGAAGTTCTACTCTCTAATTCTCCACTCCATATATAAATACTCTCTATTCTCCGATTCTCTACCCTCTACTCACTACTCTCGACTCTCTATTCTCTCGACTTCCTATTCTCTCGACTCACCATTCTCAGGACTCTCTATTCTCTCAATTATCTATCTATTCTTCTACTACACAAAATCAACACAAATTTCAATTAATCTCTCCTTAATGTCTTGCTTATTTTATCTACACATCGCATCTACTTAGTAGATAAAAGTGTTCCAACAATTCAAGCAATTCCAACCTTTTATATCACCTTTTTTGTCGCTAAAGTACAAAAACTAAACAAAGCTCTAACGCTCTAATCGCAGTCCCATCTCGCCGACTGTTTGTCGCCCTTCATCCGAATTTATCTGGCCTGTCCCTGTATCGCGGACGGCAATACCTCACTGCAAATCGTAAACACCGCCGATTTCTTTGCTTTGCGCTCCAACTTTCCCGTTTTACGCCGGCCGGGAAGGGGTCCCGAAACTTTCGGGCCCCCGAAATGAAGGCGAATTGTTCCCGGACGGAACGTGTCGATTGGGCGGGCGCCCGTAAGGGCGCGATTAAAGCCCCGAACAACGGAAAGCCGGCTCGGATTAATCGCGCTCGCTTTTATAATGAACTTGTTGAGGCGTCGCCCGGCCTGCCAAGATTAAATTACGTCTTTGTAATTGGTTTTTTTTTAATTAGCGACTCACCCTGTATATGCAGATTTTTCAGCGGGGTTTTAATCATCTCGCATCTTGGTATTTCATAGAAAATTTTGTATGTGTAAAATTAGGAACTTTCGTGTAAGTTATCTGTTATAGATACTTCCTGAATGGACTAAAGTGACTAAAATACTCATTGAATTGCTCAATAATTACCGTACTGCTATAAAACATTTCTGTGTTTACTTAGTGATTCCTTGAGGCTTCCTCCGCGATTTTCAACAATCGTTCTCCTTCCCGAGCAATTCCAGCGCGAGTAAACATCAATCGCATCGAACTGTGTACTTAGTTATTTTCTACATATTCGAATCTGATCGTTTTCTTTTGCAGATGTGAACCAAAGCGGGACGATCGATCGCAAGGATTTCGAGCTGGCTATTGAGGTGAGCAAATATTTGGAATACTCCCAAACAACTTTCGCGTTTATTTAGCGGATTTCGTTCGGCGAATAATTAATCGAAACGGATATTAATCGATTGTGCACTGGGAATTTTTGAATTCGGTTACAGTTTTGTTCGATCGGTTGGGAACGAGCCGGGAATGCTTAATGTGGCTCGCGTAAACGAGATTCGTTCGGGCGCTTAAGAAATGCAAGAGCTCTAATTAGGTTAATAAGAAACGCGGACACGTCCGTTTCGTATTTCATTTAATAGAGTCGGAGAGGACGACGAAGCGCTACGAACTATAACAAACGGAAAATTTAGTTTTAAATACCCCGCTTTATGCGAACAATTAGCTGCTTTCAGAAAGTCGAAATTCTCCTTCTGGTGAATCGTAAAATTTATTTTTTGAGCTTTACATATTCGGCGATTTGTGAAGTTGAAGGTTTATAGTAAAGCGCATTTCTCATGTTTAATGTATTTTTAGAAAATATGCAGCTTGAGAGGGTGGCCCCGCGACTCACCCGACTACAACAAAACCTTCGAAAGCATGATCAAAATATGGGAAGGTCTGAAAAATAAAGCGGATTCCAACAAGGACGGGCAGGTAAGCCGATATTTTTAATTCATAAAAAATTACAAAAATGTATCTCACGCAGGGATTCCATATCCTACTGTACCTACTCTACGATAAATTACTAATTTTTATTCGTAACGCGCATAAGAGGGACGCATAAGATGCGTTCGATGATAGATAAATAAACAAAACTGTCGAAGTTGACATTATTGACATTTCGTATGACAGAAGTTTATTAGAGGTGGGAGTTAATTTTTTGCTATAGAGGTGCTGTAACGACTGTTACAAAAGAAGCGTTATTTTTAAACGGCTACTTCGGGTTTTGCCGTACCCAAATTTATAGAGCTTTCGTCGGATTTACATAATAGATTTTCTTATTGCTCACCTTTTAAGAACGCTGAAATGCTCGACGAACGCCTTCATCATTGTATCGTTACGTTAGTCAGTAAACTACTATAAAACAAACTGCGTCTCTATTATTCCCGGAACGGTGCAATTTACTGTAACGTTATACTTCCCAAGATTTAGAGCTACAGCTTTCGTCAGGACTATCAGGACGATTTTGCTGATAAAACACTCTCTTAAAAAGACTAGCTCTCATCCCCGTTCCTCGAAAAGTATTCAAAAAAGAAGATATTTACCTAAATTTTCTACTCTTTGCACTATACTCTTTGGATCCACACTTTTGCTCTACTCTTTCCCTCTACTCGTAAGCTTTATTCTTATGCCCTCGCCCCTCGTTTCTCTACTATACATATTTTTCGCGCGATGTTTATTCGTACATTAGAGACAATCGAGAATACTAAACCGCACAATCTCTATTTTGTTTTCGCTTCGGTGCTATTTATTGTACGTTCGTGTCTTATCGAAACTAGGAGAAATCGTTAAAATCCTATTACAGCGGCCTTTTATGCCCGTTCACTCAAGATATTTACAATGTAATATACGTTGTTTATTGCCCTGGAACAATCAATTGCTCCATTCGAAATAATTACTGCAACTGCGGCGTATAGAGTCAAATCAGGTGCAGTAGGTACGCGGTATAAAAATTTCTATACACCTCACTCTTGATAAATTCACTTGGGTCGATCCGTTGTAAGTAAATAAAATAAATCCGAGCCTTTGACTGAGTATTAATGCCTTTAGGTGAGCGTCGAAGAGTGGGCGACGATGTGGGACGAATTTTCCAAAGACTCGGAAAACCCGCTGGACTGGCAGGTGCAGTACATGAGATTTATGTTCGAAATGGAGGACTCGAGCGGCGACGGCGCCATCGACATCGACGAATTCACCGGAGTGTGCTCCTGCTACGGGCTGGACCCGCAGGAGTGCAGACAGGCTTTCCAGAAGATGGCGCAGGTATGTTTTTTTTCATTTATTGGGATCAATGGGATCAATGGGATCAATGGGATATTCGGTTTTAGGGCCAGCCGAGCGTCAGTTCGCAGCAATTCGAGGAGCTGTGGAAGCAGTTCTTCATTTCGGAAAATCCATCCGACCCGGGCAACTTCATCTTCGGAAAGACGTCGTTTTAATCGGCCGGGCCGCGTTCAGAGCGAACAACAATTATTAATATATCAAATGTATTTTATGATACGTTCGAATGTCCTTCATCCTATTTAGAAGAAGAATATTGTAGTAGTATTTGTAAACGAAATTGACCAAAAAGATAAAAATTGTATTACATTCCTTCAGGTGACATTGCAATTGATTTCGTTCTCTTCGTGTTTTATGAATGTTTCAAGTAAATGTTGTCATAAGCCTTGTAATTAGATGCGTATAGTACAATTCAAAATCCGTGGAAACAGAAAGCCTTAGAGAAATATCTGAAATTCGACACAGTTTAGGTGAAAATTTCGACTGAATTTGGAATGTACTATAACTTTGGTCATATCCTCTTGAGAAAAATAACTAGAAATAATTTTTCCTATATCAGAACTATAACAAATATGAATTTCGATCGATAAACGCGCAAATTACCAACATTTCTCGACGCATTTGCGGTGTTTCTCGAGCTCCTGTGTAAATTGCAAACAATTTATTAACCGCATTTTATAATTGCAATTAAAATGCGGCTAATTCGACGAATCTTATACAAGTGTAAGGGCTCAATGTATATGATTCTCCCCAGTTCTTTTAGTCACCCTACAGAGAGAGTTCAATATGTTTTTGTCAAAAAGAAAATGTTCGAAAATGCCACTTTTTTCCGTGTGTAATAAGTATGATAATCCTAACACACAGCGAGGTGTGAAACTTTTCAGATTATTCCTTCAAGTTACAGGCAAAGTAACCTTATTGAAATGTATATTAGGTGTAGGATATAGAGTTTTCCTACTCCTATACTTCGGTATAAGTTTTGATAGGGTTTTAAAAAATGCTAATAATAAATTTAAATGGTGGATTGTTAAGTGTGAGTTTGGCCTAAATTTATGTAAAATTAAACAGAATATTTTCTTTTTTGACTAAGAAAAACACGCTTTTCGCGGCGTATAAAGAGTGCAAGTAAAAGTAGGAAGAATATCTAAGGATATGCAATTTGTTTCAACAAAAAATAATGTCGGTCCTTGTTTCCTCTAAATATAATTTCAATTACTGTATTCTTCAGCTTCGCATAATGTACATCATTGTTTCATCTATAAATCTATTGTTTCATATTTTTATCTATATCATTTATACCTTTCAAGTCCCTTTTTATTTGATTATTTTTAGTAATGTATCCACCCACTTTCAATTCAATACCCCATTAAAAAGGAGAGCTATTAAAATTAATATCGATAGTATCGATATTAGATCATAAATAGTTGATTAAATTTTATTACATTGTGCAAAGCTGTATGTTATAAGTTATAAGTATCAGTATGATTCACAGGATTGTGTATTTTTAATATTAGTTTATTACATTCTACCATCGGATATTTCGTTACTTACGGTAATCACAATGCATAATAAATGTAATCCATGTAGGAAACACTATAATTTTATTTTATATTAAGCATGTAGAGCTACACAATGAAATTGTATATTTGTTATATGTGATTATGTTCGGTTGAATTGTAAACGTACTCTCGAATTAAATAAAATAATATACCTATGTAAATGTCTTTCAACAAAATAATCCAGTATCGAGCAAATTCCAAAGTACAGTAATCGCCCTGTATAAATAAAGTTGTATAATCCCTCCGGCGCTCGAGGTGTTCAGCAGAATATAATTTTTGCTCGAGTCCCATGATAAATATTTACGCACCGGCAATATTCTTCATTAAAACTTAAACTTTATAATAAACTCGCGCAATTTGGGAATTACGCGGGGATTTAGCGCCGATTAGACACATACGGGCATCGTAATATTCTCGCGAAACTTTCACATCTCCCTAATTCTGTATTTGACTACGTGCATTTGATTACCCATGTCGTAGAGCTCGTTACTGTACGCTCCGGCCTCCGAGCCCGAGGATCTCTTGAAGGTAGTTATAGGAGCGAGATTCGAGGACACTATATCGGCGTCCAGCTGCTGGATGTTCCTTTCATTATCCTCTGTTTCCCTGTTGTGGTGATAGATCCTCGTACAAGTTACAATAGAGCTGAGCAGTACCGAAAACTCGATCAACACCACTACCAGACCCACGCCTAGGAAGGCTATGTAGTGGTCTCGGTACCATTTCTTCAACGGTTCTTTACAACCCTGCAAAACCATTAATTATTAGAGTAGATTCAGCGGGAATTCTGGTTGTAATTACCATTGTATGTCTGAATCCTTCGTGCCTGTTCCTTTCTAAAGCTTGGCACAGAGGGAGGCTCGTAGGGCTCGGATTCAGATAAGATTTGGGCTGATTAATGTTGCTCAATTTGCAGCAGGTTAAAGGTACTGCCAGCGAAGGGCGCAGGGCCTGCAGGCGCCAGTAGGAAGTGTCGTATTCGTTTGCTGAATCCACTCCGCAGCAATTTAACTGTAACAGTCAAAAATTTCGTTAATCAGAAGAATTAAAAGGATAGCATCACGGTTCAAAGTGGATCCGTTTGTTTCAGAATTGTTGAAAAACTGATCGGAACTAAACTGTTTTGAACTGACTAGGACTCTACCGGAGATAGTTTGAATCATTCCGGAGTGTTCAAGAACATTCAAAATGGATCAGTCATGTTTTGAATGGGTTCATGTCAGTTTAGTACTCTCCAGAATAAATTAGGACAGTTCAATACTGTTTAGAATGGTTCTGTACAGTCCCGAATTATTGTGAAACTACAGAATACATTATTCATTTTATCTCAATATTGAATAATTCAAATTAATTTAGAATCGTTTCAAAGCTTTCTAATAAATCAACGATTGTTCTATTTACTTCCGTTTGCGCGAGATCCACGGCCGCTGTAAATTCCTCTTGATCGCGAATGCCGTAATTCCTTTGTATGGCTCGCATCAGTTCACCATCCTCCACGCCCAGGCCCATGCAATTCGGCCAGATCCAAATTATTATGTAAATGGCACATTCACCTACCAGCACTAACAAGACAATGGAGAAATACTGCAACAAATCGACGCTATTAAATGACGAAAATCGAAATAACACTCTCGGATTTGTCCTTAGAAATATACAGGGTGTCTCATCATTTTATTACAACCTGTATATGATTAAAAAATGTGTTCTTACCAAGCTCAGTATGCAGTAGTTGTGTACGCATGATGCCCAGCATCCCAAAATGCTGGCTGCTGTTAATATGATCCCCAGCAAGACGACTCCCATGGTAATGTAATGCAATAATGGGTGAGGAAGCGTTGAAAACGGCCCAGTCGGTGTTAGAAGTTTAGAAAGCAGCACTCTCTCGTGGTCGAAAAACACCAGCATACCTCCTACCATTAGCGTAAACCCGCATACCTTAAAATTTATACTCCACATTAACTCCAGAAAAAATCCTGTATACTTCGTGTATACTATACTATAATAGTCTAAAATGAGGGTAGTTTTTATAATGAATTAGCAGATTTCAAAACTTTGGGATCTTTGTTCTCCTAATTGCCAATTTCACGTCTACTTTAACAGCGTTAATTGCGCCATCCCATCAGATATTCTAATTAATTCGTGAAATATTTAACAAGAAACTTACCAGTAGGAGAAAGTTACAAAAGGCCAGGATAATTTTGCTGCCGACCAGCGACACCACGGCCATTTTCCACGGAAAACTCGGCTCGTTATCAGGCGAATCGGTCCATTCTTGTCGCGAACAAACAATATTGTGTCGAGCAATTAAGTCATGCTTCTTGGTGACTGTTTCATTAGGAGTTCATTCCGGTTACACTTTATTAATAAGCACTAATTCGACAATTACGTTGCATTAACGCAGAAATTCGGTTCCAGGAATCCCATTAGCCTGAAAGTGCATTAATAATTAAAAAAATGCACCTACGTGGTATTTTTTCTTCACAAAATTCTACTTTTTAGAACAATTTTCACGATTCTAAAGAGCAAGTGAATTCTCCCCACCTGTATCTACACACTTGAACTATTTTAACAAACTAATAGTATCACTTTCATTACTATGCTGGATTAATACACAGCACAAACTTTCAAAAAATTCAGTACAGGTGCACGGTACAGCAATGTATAGTAGGTATTGTTAAAAGCGATCGAAAAGAGTTAAAGGCTGATAGACAGGAAGGAAACGGCAATTAGTGGAGCCAGAAGCAGAGCATAAAGAAGCGAGTGGGGTTGTTAAGCCACCATGAAATCATCGATGTTGGTATGGCATTTACAACGCACTGTAGAATGAACATTACACTCGGTGGAGATGAATCGATGAGGGCGTTACACTTTGCGGAGCACACACACACGTGAAATTTTAAATTCGTGAATAATCTGCTATAAAGTGGACTGGTTGATTGTACTATACAAGGTGGATTCGAAAGTATTTCGATATACAAGAGGTTAAATTTTATTAGAATCATTCCATCAACATCTACATTAAGAGATTATTTATTAACTACACAGAGTGATTATACACCTAAAGAAAATTTAATTATGTATCGTAGAGAGTCAATTATTTGTGTCACTATTGTTTTTGTTTTTCTATTAATTTGAACATGTTTTCTAAATTTTTTCGAGTCTACAAACAAATCGCAATTAATGTAACGATTAAAATTATGCTAATCCTATTACCTTTGAAAGACTGTTTATGTTTTTGTCCATAAATCCGCTGATTGCTGAATAAGATTCCTTGTATAATTCCGGGTGCTGGGAAAAAATATCTTCCCTTGCTGATCTGGTTTTCGTTTCCTTTGATGGGTAATCGAATTCGCGCGTTGTTATTTTATAAAACAAAACCCCCGCTGTCAGTAATAATATTACAATTAACACGGAGCCCGCCAGTAAATATTTTTTCCTCTTTTTATTTAGGGGAATTGTTTCTGGGATGGATTCGAGTTTGCTGCTATCCAGTTCCAGCTCTTCGTCGCTCGGTAAGTCTTCTTCCGAAGAAAAACCAGAACAAGAGTCCTAAAATTAAGTACCTAATTAACAAATTTCTTAAATACTAGGCGAAAAATGTCTCTTTTGAGACTCACCGAATCGTAATTACGAGTTTCCAGCCAAATTTTCTTCATGTACTGGAACGTGTTGTCTCTTTGTATGAAACTGGAAAATACATGTTTTTCCTCACCGATCACAATTCCTATCGCATTCGGTATAAATTTCGCTGTTTTTTCTTTCGTCAGTTCCTCCACACTTACAACAGGTATCAATAACTTAAACAGATAAAAATATAGCCTATATAGTTTACCAGTTACTGAATGAAACTTGGTGACGTCATAAAAACAACTACACAAGCTTATACGCGATTGATCAATCCTAATTACTTTAATAACCTTGACTCGGACAAATTTCTCGGTTTTTAATTGATGATTAGAGCGACAAATACCTTTGTAACGTATCCGAAAATGTTGGAATAGAAAGCGAAATAATTGTTTGTGACGTAAAGTTGACCGTGACGTAGAAAATCGCTGACCAATGCACAACTGTACTTCTTCAATATTTCCTCACCCTCTACACTGGGAAAGTGCCTCAAGTATCTCCTTTTTAAGGGCGATTTTAATCTGCTCGGGTTAATTTGGGGTAAGGAGTTCTCCCACCTGAAATGATTAGCGTAGTTTTTACAGGATTTAATTGCAACTTATAGAGCAAAGTATAGAAAAATGATCAACTTTAATGATAATTTAATGATTGGACTTCACCTCAATCAGCTGCTGTGTATAATTATTTTATTACGAAAAAAGTTATCAACACTTACTCTAAAGTTTCGCTACTTTGCGAGACATTATCTTCTTCAATTTTGCCGAATTTCCTGTTCCTCGGGGCATCCATATTTCTGATATTTCGTATGGAAAATTCAAAATATAACTCACAGTAAGATATTCTTTATTGTAATTAGCAAATATATTGATTTTTGATAAAGCCAAAGCGCATCCTGATAAAGTAACGTTATCTCATATTCAATGGGTAAGGTACAAAAATAAAAAAAATATTTCGTTATTGGGCGATAACGTAAAATGTTGTTACATAAATGATAAGATAGATAAAGGAATTGAACAAATTATTTTTGAGTGTTTCTAATTGATTTGAAGTAGAGATATCAGTATTGGCAAATAGCTTGAAAAATAGATAGACTGTCTACCTATAATTGATTTTTAATTAATGGAGTTTTTTTCGATACCGATGTATTATTTAATAAATGGACTTTACACTTTGTGTTTGTTCAATAGTTTTTTTTAATATTTAATGTAAATGCCAAAATTCAAATTTATTATGGAAGAAAAATTACCACCTAAGCTAACACATTTTCAGTGCTTCTTCCAAGTTTTATAAAATGAGATATAATTTCCAAATACTACTAATTTTATTCAGATGGTAATTATTACAAATCTCTACCATTGCATATTAATATTTCCAAAAATGCAATAAGCCTATAATAATTTAATTAGAAATAATTGGACCCAATTGATCCTATAAGGTGACTTATTTACTATCAGACGCACTTAAGCGGGAAATGGATAAAACGCGAATTAATGACTAGGAATTTAAACAGCACATAACCTTCACGAGCGATTTAGATTCCATACGATTCGGTACCTTTATAATTAAATAATAGCGCCGACGAAATTCAGTCGAACATCGTGCAACGCAATGGCATCGACTGCACCGCAGCCTCCGCCTCTGGACGAGGGCATCGCGGAATTACTGAAGAAATTCTGCTCCGAGAGCCTGGACAACTACCAAATAACCGTAAGGGGCGGCAACGCCAAAGGCGAAGGATTCTTGGGGGAAATGACGTTCCTCGAGGTTAGGAGCAAATCCACCGGAGAAGAGCTACATATGATAGTGAAATGCGTCCGGCCCAGCGGTTCTGAAGACACCAAAAAGCTCATGACGTCTTCCTACCTCACCGAGATTCGCTACTACACCGAAATACTACCGGCTCTGGTGGACTTCCAAAAGGAATTCTCTGGCGTTAGATTGCTGGACAATTTCCCCAAGTGCTTCGCTTCGATCAAGGATTTGGGTCGGGAAAAATTAGCCCTGGTGAATCTGGTTAAAGCAGGCTACGAAATGCACCCCAAGCCCCGACCCTTCGACTTCCCCACTGTTGTGAAGGTGTTCAAAACGTACGCGGAATTCCACGCAGCATCCTACGCGCTCAAGCACCACCGGCGAGAGCGCTTCCTGGAGCTGTCGAAGAACCTACCCAACAATTGGATATTAATAAATAACAATTCCAGCATGATGGGTAAGTTCGCAGAACATTTTTTCGGTAAAGTCAAGGGCTTCTTGGAGGATGAAGGCGAGGATAAAATTTCCAAAAAATTCGATAAATACGTCACGAATAGTTTGAACGTTTTCATCGAAAGTTGTACCTACGATGGTCCCGACGGAGTGTTCCTACATGGAGATTGTTGGAGTAATAATATGATGTTTAAATATAATGTAAGTATCAGATAAATTATATAATAACAATAAAATGTCGTAACTGTCGGTGTATTAAATATGTAAATTAGAACAATTGGATCCTTACAAGGTGACAAGCACTATAAAGCTACCACTTTTCCACGTTTATTAAATTGAGCAAATATTTTTAAAAGCTATCAGTATTGTGTCAGTACAGTGTATCATAAAATTCCACTTTCATTCATTACTGATTTGAGATAATAATAGCTATGAAGTGTAATATTCAAGTTATCATCATCAAATCCAATCCTAAGAACTTCGAAGAAGATTTTATGATGAATCACCTTATAACATCAAATCAGCATTTTCATCATAATCTCTCCCTTTTTGCACCTACAACAACCCAGCTCTAATGACTGAACAATTCCAGGCCTCAAGAGAAGTGGAGCACATCAAACTGATCGATTTCCAACTGGGCTTCGTGGCTCCGCCGGTCCTCGACTTGAGCTACTCGTTCTACGCTGGAGCCGACCAGCAGCAGCTCGACCGGCTGGACGAGCTGCTGGATATCTACCACACGGAGCTGGGGGAGAATCTGAGAAAGTACGGTTGCGATTTGAACGATATCTATCCGATGGAAACGCTGAAGGCGGATTGGAGGCGGCACTGCCGGTTCGCGATGATCATGGGGTTGATGGTGTGGGTGACGAAACTCGCCACGGATTTTACCGATATGCCCACGGTTAATGAGCTTATGGACGGTACGACTGACCCCGACGATTTTGAGGATTACGGGATCAAATTCGACGTGGAGGAGTATAGGAAGAGGAGCTTGAGCCTCGTCAGGCATATGTACGAAAGGGACCTTTTATGAGGAACGACTGGGATTGTTGATTTTGATACAAATATTCATTGAGTTGTTCCATTTTTGTGTGGATTCTTTGGGACATGTGTTGTATGGGAAGTTAACTAATTTTTTGTAAATGTTTCTGAAATTATTCTTATGTGATTTTTCATTTTTGTATGATATATCGGGTAATTATGTTATCGAGTAATTGTGCTTAATCATAGTTTAAACAATTGACGTACTGCTGTTAATTAAATATTCAACAAGTTTAAAAAATATTATATGACTATTTAATTTCGGATTAAGCCGATTTATCGTTTTTACGAGCGATAATCGCTAACTATTTTTTTAAGGAAAAATGTACCGTTATTAATTTTTTTATACTAATTTTATTATCAAATCATTTTGTCCCTGTTCAAACCAATTACAGTAACCTGAAGGTGTTATCAGTTTTCAAATTTCTTATGATGTACATTGATATGATTTAAGTAAGTAAGTGCAACATTGGACCGTATTCAGCGCCTCTGTTTAACTTTAGAGTGACTCTAAAGTCGCGTCTCGAATCACTAGTTACTCCATAACAACAATGTAAATCAGTCAAGTTAAAGACACGACTTTAGAGTATCTCTAAACTTGAACAGAGGCGGTGAATACGGGCCAGGTGTTTAATTGAAATACCTAATAATTAAATAATATACACGGCGAATCAAACAAAATTACATTATTTATACGTTTAATCTATTGTTTCCCATTAGATTGTCATCAGTTACATAACCACCTATTACCTAATAATAATGATGCCCATGGAGGTATAAAATTACATATCGGTTAACCAGATAATATCTCAATAGAATTAAAAACACATTATGATAGAATATTCGCCATTTCTACGCATTAATCCAATCTACATGCACGCCTGCATTCATTCAAAATCGACCTTTAGCCTCGTCGAAACACATTATAAAAATCTCCAAACCTCCAATAGATAATCATTCCGGCGTCGCTCACGAACCGAATTACATCTAGTCACCTAGTTCGCTCGTCTAATTATCCAAACAAAACCGACGATAAGATAACAACATGAGCCGCGTCCTCTCCGACGACATGGCCAAATTCCTCGAAGACGCCCTCGACGTCCACCTGCCCGACTGGGACGTCGTCCTGCACGGCGGCAACGAGAAGGGCGAGGGCTTCCTCGGCGACATGCTGTTCGTCTCGCTGAAGCGCAGGACCGCCGAAGACGAGCACCACCTGGTGATCAAGCAAGTGCTGCCCTGCGACTCGGAGAGCGCCACCAAACTCATGTCGATGACCTACCGCAACGAGATCCACGTCTACCAGCGGATCCTCCCGGCGCTGCGCGCTTTCCGCGAGGCCCACCCGGAGGTGGGCCCCTTCGACGTGGCCCCCAGGTGTTACGGCGCCGACGAGACCGGCGGCGAGGAGAAGATCTGCTTCAGGAACGCGAAGTACGACGGGTACGAGATGCACCCGAAGAAGGACGCCCTCGGCGCCGGCCTGATGGAGGAGGTGTTCAGGAAGTACGGGAGGCTCCACGCCGCGGGCTTCGCTTTCAAGGGATCGCGTCCGGAGGAGTTCGATGAGTTGAAGGCGGGATTGAGGAACAATTGGGCGATGTTCGCCAGCACTCCTTTCCTGTCCGCCTCGCTGAAGGGGTCCGCCAAGACGTGGCGAGAGGCTTTGTTGAGGCACGACGAGCCCGAGTTAGCTGAGAGGCTGGAGAAGTACGTGGAAAAAGCTGATAAGATTTTTATAGAAGCAGTTAGTTATACTGGGAAGTATGGAGTTTTCTTACACGGGGACGCTTGGAGTAATAATTTGATGTTTAAATACGACGTACGTATTACATTTTAAATTTGTTACAAATTGTTGCATCTAGCTCACTTGTGAGTAGGTTATCATCCTATTCAAATACTATCATAATTACCTACAGTATCTACAAAGTATCTACAAAGTCTACATAATCATATCATACAAGTTATAGTTTAATCCTTTGCAAACAATATAGGGTGTCCCAATGAAAAGTAGCCCCTATAGTAAACTAACAATTTTTAAACGCCTAATCATAAAAACATGCGGTTTTGTAACATGTAACTTTTTGTTACAGCGATACAAACATTTTGTATCGCCTGTACAGGGTCTCATAAAAATCCTCTTTCTTAAATGCACATTAACCATATTTTATGAAATAGGACATATAATACATTTTGGAAAAGCAGAAGAGTATATCTTTCAAAATACCTCTATATATACGGTGTGTTCCATATAAAAAAATGGTTACTGTGAATTTAAAAGAAGAGATTTTGATAAAACACCCTGTCTAGGTAATGCATAATTTCTGTATCACTGTGACAAAACTTTTAAATTTGTTACAATTTGTTGCATCTAGCTCACTTGAGAGTAGGTTATCTCCAATTCAAACACTATCACAAATACCTACAGTATCTACAAAATCTATACAATCATATCATACAAGTTACAGTTTAATCCTTTGCAAACAATATGTATGAAGTACAGATAAATGAATGGTTAAAATTTGTTGAGATAACCCGTTATTTTTTTAGGATAAGAAGCAGCTGGAAAACATCTTCCTCATAGACTTTCAAATGAGCAGCGTGGGCTCGCCGGTGCTCGATTTGAGTTACAGCTTCTACGCGTGCGCGGATTACCACAGCATGCTGGATAAATTAGATGAGTTTCTTGAAGTTTACCACAAGAGCCTGAGCGAGGAGTTGCTGCGCTACGGCTCGAAGGCGGAGGAGGTTTATCCGTTCGATGTGATGAAGGAAGAGTGGAAGAAGTATTCGGTGTTCGGCCTGTTCATGGGATCTTTAATGTGCTCTATGAAGCACCGGGACACTACGAAGGAACTGCCGGACGTAAATAAAATTCTGAACGATAGCGATGCTGTGGAAAAGTACGGAAACGATTATAATGATGAATACGCCAAGACTATAGTTCTGTTATTGAGGCACGCTTTGCAAAATGATTTTCTGTAGATAATATGTGTGTAGAATAAAACTCATTTTCTCACCTTGTACATAATTTTTTCTACTATCGCAAAAATTACGTTAAAATGCTTGAATGGGCGTAATTAACTACAAATGTTTCTTGCAATTATTAGTACTTGCATTTAAGCAAATATTGAAGTACGAGTATTCAAATAGGAATAATTTATTTAGGATTATTAAATATTAAGTAAATCTATTTACAAATAATAGAGATTTAAGTAACTGTGTAAATACGTAAATAAATATCACGAATCATCCTAAATCATGATAAATATTACCTACTTATTTAAAAGGATCAGTCATTTCCTCTGTATTGTCATCTTCGAATGGTGCGGATAGACCAAAATTGATTTCCACCGGTTGATTCTAAAAAGATCAATGCAATTGTAAAGAGTATACAAGATATATGAAATATTTGTTAGGAAAATTGTAAATACTCACTATTAATCTTTGATCGTTCATTTTGTCTCTATAGCGTCGATCAAAGAAGTGGCACTGAAACATCCAAAGAATTAATACCACAAAAATTACTCCAATTAGCTAGCAATAGAGTATAGGCAACACTTTATTAAATAATAAAGGATTTTAAACTGAAATTTTCTCACCTTGTAGAAAATAAATATTACTATAAGCAGTAGCAATAACCCTGAAATCGACGAAACAATGTACACCCAAAGCGGAACAGTTTTCGGTCGAGACGACAGAATTAATGTTGTAGAATGGCCTTCAATTCTGAAAAAAATGTACCCAAAATGTACTCGAAATAAAAAAATATTTACCTCGAGTACATACCTCGTATTATTACTGCTGTATAAATAGGCTGATGATATGAATGCCGTAATGTCTTTCGAAAGCTCTTGTTTTTGAAAGAATTTTGCTAAAAACCGAAACATTATTTTAGATAATTCAAGGTAAGAGTACTTACCTAATAAGTTTTTGTTGGTTTTAAACTTCAGTGTATATTTGCCGCTTTCTGACGATTTACTCAAATAATCTCCTTCACACATTAATGTTAAACAATCCGCTCCTACTCCAAAGCAATCCAACACAGCCGTTCTTGATAAAGGATATTTAACTACAGATGAAGTATCGTAAGAATGATCGAATTTCTCAGTTTCATTCGTGTAGTAACAAGGTACATCAATACCCCTTAGACTACCCTGAAACATCAACAACTTATTAAACAACCCTTGTATAAATAATTACACCTACCTCAGTTTCGATCAATTGGAATACATCATCATTACCAATTTTCGCAATGGGTACGAGAAGATGGATATTTGATTTAACAGGGGAAGGTCCGAAATTACCTAAAGTGAATGTGTGCACCAATTCGATATCGTTGTTAGCAGAATCGATTTCTTCATCCAAATCGTAGTCTTCCGGAACGGATTTCCTAATTTACAGCGGTTAAAAAATTTAGTATTAAAGTTAATAGAAAAAATGAGAACTTACCCTTCGATATAGGGCGAATTTTGAACGGCTATCTTGATTTTAAGGTTAACCTCTTCTTGCCCTTCGGACATGTTATCACCGAGGCACTCGACTTTAAAGTTTATCTCGAATTGTTCCTCTTCCGCTCCGATGGCATCGATATCGAAATCGATGAATGTCTGAAACGAATCGTCGTAATCGATTTGTGTTTTAAGGGGCCGGGACCAAACTTGCCTCTTTTTCTCGCCCCTTGGCCAATTTCCTGGCGAGCGGGCAGGAATAAGTCGAATTTTCCACGGAGCATTTTTTTTCTTCTCTGAGTTCCAGGGTTTTAGGTTTCGTTATGAGTAACTGGCATTGATAAGCCGGTTCTCCAAAATTTTTCGCCGATAATTTAACATTGATCGATTTGGTTAGTCCCCAAATAATTGCGTTTCTAAAAAAATATGCAGAGTAAAATGTAATTATATTGTAGTAAAAAATAACTAGATATTATTTAATCGAGGAATTTATTATGTAAATTTTACTGTTTTATTGTGTTGCAAATTAACTTATTATATTATTTGCAATGAACACTTCTATCAATTAGGAGGTAAAAATAAAAAATAATTAATTAAAAACGTACGCAATACATCTTAATATAAATTGACCTTGACGTGATTATTAAAATTTGTTAAATAATGCAAAATTCCTGTTTATAAACAAGTTCTAATTTCGGAAGGATTTTAAAGATAAATGAGTTTTTAAGTTTATTGTCAGTTGGTGTCTGGAGCAGAATGACCGATAAACTGTTGATAACCGATCGCGAGAAAATTCGACAGGAATGGGGAAAATCAGGAAAAGATGCACAGCAGTGCATCGAAATACTCAGGAATTGGGCCAAAACGCAGAAACATTTACCAGAAGTTCCCAGTAAGTAGGTACCATTTAACAATTACTATCAATCTTATTATAATCATTTTCACATTTTTAGGTGATAATATGATAGAATTTTTCCTAACAAATTGCAAGTACAGCATTGAAAGAACCAAGAAAAACATAGATTTTTGCTACACAGCAAGAGATCTCATGCCTGAAATGTACAGAGGTTTCGATACTCCAAATAGCAATAGCTTAGATATAATGCTTTATACAGGGTAAAGTATTGTATATTTTATATGATTTTTTTTGACTTTTGAACTATTGATTCATATTTAGTTATGCTGTATTGCTTCCAAACCTCACCCCATCGTTACATAGAATAGCAATAAGTAAAATGAAGGAAGTCGATCCGGATAAGGCAGATATTACAAAATATTTATCCTATTTCGTCAGCCATTTTTACGAAATTCGAATGCAAGAAGATCTAGCTTTGGGCGATATTGTGATACTGGACGCGGAGCACCTGAAGTTCAACGTTATGAATAAACTGACGCCGACGTTTCTCAAGCAATTTGCCACAATTGTGCAGGTGTGTAATTCGTTTTGTGGTTAATCGTTTTACTGATAAATAATCGATGGTTGCAGAAAGTCCAGAATAATCGAATGAAAGCGCTGCATTTCCTATCGCCTCCCAGTTACATGGACGTTATTATATCGATGTTCAAGGGTTTTCTGAGCAAAAAGTTACAAGATAGGGTACATATTTCGAATTAATATTTTTCAGTTTCTAAATTTTAAAATTATCGAAATTCCAGATATTCATTCACCGCAAACTTGAAGATTTGTACGAACACGTCCCGAAGGAAATGCTGCCCAGCGATTACGGGGGTAAAGAGAAATCTTTGGATGAATTGGAAGGTATTATAAGAGAATTTTGAATCGATGTTCAATAAATAACACTGAAATCTTTAGAATTGTGGAAGAAGAAACTACTGGAATACACAGACCGATTCCAGAAACTGGAAACCATGCACGTCAACGAATCCCTGAGGCCGGAGGAATTAAGGAACGAAGAAGATTTGTTTTACGGGAATTTCAAAAAAATCGACATCGATTGATTTATCGAAAATAGTTCAAAAACTTACTGTTTAATTGTAGCCGAAAGAAATAAACGGGTTTGGCAAATATCGTCGTCTCCACACCCATGTGCGTACGGTATGGATTTTTCTACCAATTTCGTCCCTTCGCCCAGCACCCTCTCCTCTGTTTGGGTCTTTAAAGTGAAACGGAACGGCTCGGTGTCGATTATAGCTTGCTGAAAACCCAAAATTCAATCCTACATCCTGCTCGTCTACCGAAATTTATACTTCTATTTTCACTTCTACTTCCTTGCACGCGGTTAATCCAGGCGCAGCAGTGATGTTGTAACCGCGAATGTTCTCACCCTTCACCCTGTAGTCCAGCTGTAAAAACATTTCGAAGTCCACACTGCTCGCGAGTCCAGTCCTGCTCCTGAACTCATAGAAAACGCACATGTTAATCACCAACTGGGTATCGCTTGAGGATATTTTCGTAGAATTCGAATCCAGTTCCGTGCGAAAATCGATTACTGATTTAGTTTGAACCACAAATACTTGGCCACTTTTGTAAGCGCCTATAGCTATATCTGGAAAATTAGGGAGAATGTATTGTAAAGTTAATTGTTAATTATAATTTACCGTTGTGACCATTTCCATCTACATCAGCACCTTTGGATAGCCCCATTCCGAATCCTCTCGCTTTCAATCTGGAAGCACCGGGGAAACTCGAAGGGGTAAGTCTTTGTCCAAAAGTGGCTTTAACCCCATCAGCACCACCCATAAAAATATACACAGCACCTCTTCCTTGCTCTTCGTATGGAGCAGAAATTGCAACATCTTCAAAAATACGAAATTTATTATTACTATTAAATTATATACCAATTGTCTACCATTAAAACCATCTAGATCTATGTCGCCTAAAGAGGCTATGTTTGTACCAAATCGAGCTCCACCCTCTTTTATACCAACTAATTTCCCGCTGAGTTGTTGCGCCTGAAACAAACTCCAATTCCTCAACCATCGAAATTTAATAAACAATTTTACGCTTACGTTTTTGTAGTAATACACGCACCCTTCATCGAAACTATCTCCAGCTGAGGTTGGAGCACCCACGAATAAATCGTCGGTTCCATCGGCGTTTACATCCACCGATAGAACGGAGGAGCCGAAGTAAGAGCCCAGCTCGTCTCCCTTGAAGTCCCTGTACAAGCTGTTATGGTCGTATAATATTACCTGAAACATTTTCGAAAATTATTTGTAGAGGATTGATAGAATTGCAATCGTACTTTTCCCAGCAAATCCGCGGCTCTCGGTGCACCGGCGAGCATGAAACTGCCCTCTTCCGCGCTGCCTAAACCCACTGTATATCCTGAAATTATGAGTTGGTGAATTGTTGTACGTGGATTTGGTAATACTTAGTCAAATGTACCGAGGTAATTGTAATTTTCTTCGTGTACGGGATATTGCCTCTTCGGTACTATTTGATGACTCGTGAACAGTTTCAGTGATTGAATTACTATAGCGCCTGAAGGAAATAATTTGTGAAGTGCATTTGATTTAGGGATATTTGGAAAATGCGCTTACCGTTCCAATTTTTTATACCGGGCGCGCCGAGCAGTACGTTTTGTGAATCCTGGAAGAAAACAACATTTGGTTTTTTAATTCCTCTAGCTCTAGTGGAAATACTTACCCTCATATAGGCTAAATCGATGCCTGCTTGGCTGAAAGCGTAGTCGTAATAATGAGTACCGTTCATCGCGCTCACTGCGTCTGGAAAAATAAACTCGAAATGAATACCTTCTGGTATTGAAGTTTAAAAATCTACCTTCGTATTTCAGGGGTACAATTTCGAAAGGCCTGGACGTGAAACTGGAGGAATTCCTCATGTAGAAACAACTCCCTGTTAGGAAGTAATTCATGTTGATTCCCGTTCCTTTCCTGGTGACTTTTCTCGGGGCGCAAGCCTGAAATTTCGCTTAAAATGTGTCACTCGAAGGGTCTACTTTTTATAAGTTACTTACGACGAATGGCTTGCCGGTTTCTTCATCGCCGTCGATGGCACCTCCAAGGAAGTTTCCGTTAAAAGAGCCTATCATCGCTAAAATAGGGATATAGTTATATATTTTTTATTCGATACATTTTAAAATCCAATTAAACATCTCTCTTTATTTGGGTACTTGGATATTTAATGAGAACAACTTACATGTTGATATAGAATACTTGATGCATTGGTTTTCCTCGGATATTCTACAACCAAAAATAGCACCCCCAGTGTTATTATTATATTTTGGTGCCCCGACAATCACCCTGAAAAAATTAATACCATTAAATTTTAATGGGTTTACGACACAGTTACTAGTAGTCATCCACTATCATTTTTAATGCCAATTATTAGGTAACCGCGATAGGTACCTATATTTCCATACTACATTTTAAAATACCTAATTAAACTATAAATAAACTCAAATATGGTAGTACTTAGTTATCGGGTTAATTAAGTCGGTTAACTACGCCTAATTTGAATTTTTTAAAGTCATTCGAAAAACTTACATGGGATCTCGTCCTGTTTGCAAAATCAGCGAATAACCGAAGTAAGTATCATCGAGCCCGGCAGTTTTGTCTAATCCAATTTCGGTTATTCTCTGGACATCAAAGTTAATAGCACTTACACCTAATTCACACCTATACGCCATTAGAATGATAATTAATTGACCGTACATATTATTTACAAAGGATGTTAGTGTAGGAGAAAAACTTTGACCACATACACGCAATGCGTTCATCACTCTGTGGAAATTCTGACGGATCTTCTTTGATGGATGTTTATATTACAATGAATCAGAGGAAACAGATAAGATACTGTTTTATAGAAACATTTAAAACATAATACACGTTACGTACATTAAAAATGGGAATTTTCGATGTAGTTATTTATTACTCAAAGTACTGGAAAATTGACTTATTTGTGCATCATATTTAAAGTTGATTTATCGAAAAAATGATTGATTTTATTATTGAATAACTATTGATATTTATCGATATTTATTTACATCCCTACATTTATGCAACCTAATATGCACATGATGCATTAGAAGAGAACAAATACATTAATCGAATAGAATTAAAAAAAATATACCTACATGCATATAAACCTACACAAACAAGCAAATTTAAAGTACCTAATTTGTGTATAAATTAGACAATATACACAGTAAATAAGCAATCAAACATATATTTTACAAGTGAGGAAAGCATCTCTTTTCCAAACAAAACAAACTTTTTACATTTTTATCTACATCCGTCATAAATTTCTCTCATTACAACGTCTAATCATTCATTATAAATCCAATTAATCCACGAATTGACCCTGAGAATGCCGATTATCTCCGCCGTCTATGCCCAGGCATCGATAACACCAGCCAGCACTCGATGCCGATGTACAACATATGTACTCGCTAGCATTGTACCAGCAAATCGCCTACTGTTCGCGGACATAAAATATCGGAATTCAGTGTACGATTCAATCATCTAGCGACGATGACCACGGTTTTATGGTTGTGCCTGCTAGTTGCGGCGCTGCCGCTGTCGTCGGCGAGCCAATGCAATTTGCCGGAGGAACTGACCAAGGAGATCCGGTCGTACCGCGAGCCGGTCAATCAGATAATCGACGCCGTGACCGCGGGGAAGTACAAGGGAAAGACGTACGATGAGCTGGCCAAGTTCGTGGATACGTTCGGGGCCCGGCAGGTCGGCGGGGAAGTACTGGAGCACTCCATCGATTACCTGCTGGAGTTGATGCAGACGAAGGACTATGATTTGGAGAACGTGCACGGGGAGAATGTGACGGTTTCGCGCTGGATAAGGTGATTTTTTTAAGCGTAATTACGCGATATTTAATCTAACTTATCGATATATCTCATTAGAGCATTAATTATAATATTTTTTATATGAACTTGAATGCGTTAGGTTTGGATCATTGGCTGATTGTAACAAATCCATGGATTAGTTATATTTTATCTACTGGTTTATTGAATGTTTTTTTGTTCAAATTACTTCGATAAATATTTACAACCTCGTTTTTGAAACAAAACGAGACCAACACTCCAGATCCAAACAAATCGATAACAATCAATAATGTCGCTTAAAGATGATAAACCCAAGAATAAACCCAGCTCTCCTATTGTCACTCAAAATTTACCCACCCCTCTATCGACTGGTGATTAAAATTCGATAGTTTCCAGAGGAAAAGAGTCCGGGGAAATGATTCAACCGCGCCCAGCGAACATTCCAGTTTTGACTCTCGGAGGATCTATATCGACCCCAACCGAAGGCATAGAAGCGGACGTGGTAGTTTACAGATCCTTCGACGAACTGGACGCCAATCCAAGCAGCGCCGAAGGGAAAATAGTGGTGTTTAACAACGATTTCGTATCCTACGGCGTATCGGTAGTCTACCGAACAGAAGGGCCTACCAGAGCAGCGAAATGCGGAGCTCTAGCTGTTTTAGTGAGATCGGTAACTTCATTTTCTCTGAACACCCTGCATACAGGTCAAACGGACTACACCGATGGCGTGAAAAAGATTCCGGCGGCTTGCATTACAGTCGAGCATGCGCATATGATGCAAAGATACCACGTGAGTTATACCAATAAGTTACCTTAACTCCGTTTATTTCTGGTTGTTTACAGGATCGCAATGTAACGGTTCGTATGCGACTGAACATCCAGACGCAAGTGGATCCTGATGGTGTTTCCAGAAACACTGTAGCGGAGTTGAAGGGGTCTTCGATTCCTGACAAAACGGTGATAGTTTCCGGTCATCTGGACAGCTGGGACGTGGGGGTAGGAGCTATGGATGACGGAGGCGGCGCGTTTATATCCTGGTATTCCTTGGTGGTGTTGAAAGGGTTAGGATTGAGGCCCAAACGGACCGTAAGGTACTTGTTTATATCTAGAATGTATCTAAGTGGGAATGTATATTGTTGTTCCGAACAGAGCAGTACTATGGACCAGCGAAGAAGACGGCCTGATAGGCGTTCAAAGCTACAATAAAACCCACGAAAAAGAATTGGATGATTTCGTTTTTGTGATGGAATCTGATGAAGGAACGTTCACACCATTGGGGCTTATATTCCGAGCTGGAACAAAAGGAGCTTGCATTTTGGAGGAGATATTGAAGTAAGTATTTCGAAACCTCTAAAACTATCAAACCTGGATAAACGTTCTTGCAGACTGTTAGCTCCAATAAATGCAACGACTGCTCAAAATAGCGACGATGCAGTAGGTTCAGATATCAGCATTTGGAAAGACTTGATCCCTACTGCGAGCCTCCTGAACGATAACGATAGATACTTTTGGTACCATCATAGTGAAGCTGATACAATGGACGTATTGGATCCCAGTGCTTTGGACAAGGCTACTGCTCTTTGGGCGTCAGTAGCTTACGTTATCGCCGATTTAAAGGATGATTTTCCGAGGAGTTTCGAGAAAATTGAGGATAGTCCTGGCGTTGCGTTTCAACCTAAACCTACCAGTTTCTTAGTGGCGGTTTTAGTATTGTGTAAATTTTTATTTTTATGAGAAAGTGTTTTAAACTTGACGTACAATGTTTAATTTAAGATAATACATTTAAGGCAATTTAAAGCGTAACAAAAAGTCAAAAACCTGTAGATACATTGTAAAAAAAATAAAAAGATTATATCAATAAATAACACATTGACTTGTTTCTCAAAGAAAAGATTGCACAAAGATTATATAGATGAATAAATACATTTCTACGATCTAAAATTTAACTCCGTATACACAATATGAAATTTCAAAAATCAACAACATTCTACAATAACGCTCGAGTAGCTCATTAATAAACATGAATTCCAATAGTTACGAAACCATTTTCGATAACTCATTTAGAATGCCAGCAGGATATGTAAGTAAAAACTTTCACTTTGGAACCAACATTTTTAACACTACATTCTGCTAACATTCTATAACAACTAATCTATTAAATTTATTGATTTGGAATTACGATTGATTACTATCCCCAACAACACCCGCTTCGGGTGGTTGGTTAGGATCACCAGCGTACTCCTGATTTTGAATTTGCTCGTACTGCTCATTCTGCTGATTGTACTGCTCATCCTGCTGGCTATACTGCTGGTTCTGCTCGTCATACTGCTCGTTGGGGTAGTACATTTGATTAGGATCGTACTGATTGGGGTCGTACTGTTGGTTGGGATCGTACTGATTGGGATCGTAATTAGGATCATATTGGTACTGATCCGGTGTTTCTTGAGTGTATTGGTAATCAGGTTGAGCTGGATTTAGAGAATGTTGTTGATCATTTGTGTTATGTTCATCTCCTTTGTTGTGTACTGGTGTCTCCGATGGTTCTGATGGTTCTGTCGTCGGTTGGAGGTTTGTTGCTTGAGGTGCCCTTTCAGTATTCGTCGACAGGGGTTCTTCACCTAAGGAATTAGCCATTAATGAGTATATTAATTACAAAAATAATTGTTGTTTACCTTTGAAACTGGACGTCGAATACTGGCTAAATTTATTGCTCAAATATTCTATGTTAGTTTGTAGTTCGCGAATTTCCTCCCTGTAAAAAAACATAAACCAATGAGGTACCCTTTAGGAAGCCCGCTGAAATTGCGAAAATAAAAATATTTTCCTAAATGCAAGTTAAATTTGGGCGAATCCGGGCGAATTTGAACTGACCTTTCGAGGTTTGGGCATCACTTTAACGCTAATATCGACTTTAATGGGCTCCTTGCGTTTGGTGGGCCGGACTGGGGGCGAATCGGACCCGCTTTTTGGACTTAGCTGGTCCGTCCCTACCAAACACAAGTCAATTATTATCCAATTCGCAAGTCAACTATTTATTTATTATTAACCGATTTCGAGCGCATTCCAATTTCAAGCGAGTATTACAGTAAATGCTTACTTATGCTTGCCGGTGGTGTCTTCCAGCTTTCGAGTAAGAGCGCGACATTCGTCGGACAGTTTTTCCATGAGTTGATTCTGGGAGTAGACCATGCCCTCTAACTCGGCGACCGTGGCCGCTGCAAAAACATCATCAATTTTATTTTTCCCCCAAATTCACGTCAACTCTCCCAGTTCAACTCACGGGAAACCTCCCGTTCGGCCGCTCGGCCCGTCCGCTCACTTACCGTGCTTGTTTTCCATGTCGCTAATCAGAGCGCTCAGCTCCGATTCCCTGTCGTCCTTTTTCGGAGCCGGAGGCGGCAGCGCGACGATCTCGCCGCCCCTCGGGGTTTTGTTCTTTTCCTCCGATAGAGCCGCGTTCATGTTTATCTGTAAACGTGGTGCATTACCCATTAGAGAGCCCTGGTGTATCATGGTGAACATCACTGTACCTCTTTTTCCAAGGAAGCGATCTGTTCGGATAATCTGATGTTCTCCCTGCGGCTGTGTATCAAATCGGCGTCGGCTCTATCCAGCCTCTGTCGCAGCGATTGCAGCTCGGCCTGCAGGCGCGCAATTTCCTGCTTGGATTGCCGATCGCTTCGCTCGTTGGCCAGTTGTAGCGTGGATATTTGCTGTTCGAGGGCGCTTTTCTCGGCTCCGCTTACTCCGATGTCCGATTGTAGAGTAACTGCAACATCAAAACCGATGAGCGCTCGAATCTACGCGCACTTCTAGCAGCGTATCGACTCACTAATTTTGCTCTGCATGTCCTTTCTGAGCTCCTCGATGAGAGCTTGTTTCTGCGCCACCTCGCGGCGCAAATCGGCGTTCTCTCTGCGTTGCTTGTCCAGCTCCATTTGCATTTTGTTGGTGCTCTCCCATTGCACGCCCAGTTCGGCTGTTAGTTGCTCGATTTGCTGCGTGTATCTTCTCTCCACTGCGCTTCTCTCGTCCGATATTCTCCTGCTCTATAACGGAAATAATCAATCGTTAGAGTTTGCTGGAATTGAAGAGATGTAATGATAAGCTTACTTGTTCACCAATGGCGTCTCTGAGCTTCATGTGTTGTCTGTCCAATTCGTCTTTGAGCCGTCTTATTTCTGCTTCTGCTACACCTTTTTCGTATTGAGCTTGTTCTGCCACGTCCAAGCTTCTTTTGACTTTATCGGTTACATCGTTTTCTTTTTCTTTGAACATGGATAGTGCAGTTTGCAGCTTCTTTATGGTTTCTTGCAGCGTATTGTTCTCTCTAAAATTAGTTGTTTAGACTAATAGTATTGCTAAGGAATAAGCTTCAGTGATTACTTTTGTAAGTTCTCCAGTTGTTTTTTGAAGGATTCGCAACCGAACGTGTCCAATATAGTGCCATCGTTAATTTTCCTTTTGAGGGTTTCGTTGTCGTCTTGGGATTTCTTCAGATCGATTTTGCACTGGGTCAATTGCGCTTCCAGTTCGGATATTCTGGATTCGAAAACGATGGCTGGTCCTTCGGAGGGTGTGGTTTTCCTTTGTTTCCTCGGAGATTTTAAAGCCTGGACAAGACAAATTAGTAGCCAAACTCCAAGCAAACACTAAGTAACTTACCAGTTTGTTTTCTAACTCCGTTTCCGTTTCGGTTTCGGTTTCCAAATGATCGAACACCGATTTGATCAATTTCGATTTTTGTCTCTCGTGTAAATTCTCGTTTTCGCTGATGACGTCTTTGACTTTGCCCAACAAAGAAGACAATTCTTCCTGTAATAATAGCGAGATAAAATCGAATATTGTGAGTTGAATGAGGAGTAATTACTCGGCAAAAGCGCGACTCCTTCTCCAATTGCTCGATGTAATCTTCTTGTCTTTCGATGAAAGAGAGAAGTTCAGGAGGAGCTGAGCTGTCGTATTTGGGAAGATTCCTGAATATTATCGATGAAGTTAGATCAAAAGTAGTACTGAGATGCATTAATGCTTTAGACTTACGGTAGAGGTTTTTCTGGATCGACGTTCAAGTGCTGGAACTGATTTCGGAAAGTCGGGTAGTAATATCTCCTGGGAACGGCGGGATTGTAGTAGTAGTGCCTGCTGAAGCGGGAATTCTTGCTGCCGGCGCTCATCAGCGACTGATTGTCGGTTTCTTCGCCGGCGCTGTCCAGGTCCTTGTGGAAGGGTCTTTTGATCGGGGTGTAGCTCTCGGCCAAGAGGATCCTCAACCGGCCCACGGCCTCTCTGTAGGCGGTTTCTGCGTAGTCCGGTTTCTTCCTCCACTCCATTTTGGGGAATCCAGATTTTCTAAATCGAACAACAATCTTAATTATTTATGTTTCTTAGTTTATTTATATATGTTTATTGGTGTATAAGGTTCATTTACCTACCAGAGTATGTGTAGGGAAGGTATAAGTACACGCACAATTACGAAATAGACGCATTTGTTTGTATTCAGGGAAATCACGAAGAAAATCAATACTGTCACTTTATACGCGTATATTGTAAGTAATTATGATATATAAAATTTATTTTATAAATTATTATCTTAATTTATCTCAAACAGGTACATCGATTTTTAATTCAGATAGTAAACAACCGTTGCTAAGTGAAATAATGAGTTATGCCCATTTGTAAACAACTTCAAACTAGCACACTCTATTGGAAAATAAATGTACTAAAATAAGATAGACTAGGCAACTAGTTTCGGTATAAGCAACCACCATCAGACTTGTGTTCAGAACCAAAATATTAGGAGTTTTAAGCACTACTCATCTAAAGTTTTTTATTGATAGAGCCATCTTCCAAAAAATCTGCAGCTCCTTTAAGATGAATTGAAGAGCCAAAAATTTAGAGATTTAAAATCTAGAGTACCTATTTCTTAGGCCGGAGGGCTCTACATAAAATATTTCTTAATATTGTCACTCACTTCAGTTTCTTCCTCTTCTCGGGCGACATGGTGGACAAGGGCCTGTTGGAGTAGACTGACCTGAGAGCGCCCAATCGCGGTCTGACTAAGTAACCGGTAGACGGACGTGATTTTTTCCCGCTGCCGTTATACATCCTACGCGGAAACCCGGATAACTGGAAAACGACGCAGCGTCGTCTCTCCTTTTATCAACTCCTTCGCTCAGGCTATACGGGGGGATCCACATATGCCTTGTAATTTCGCCAAATTTAACCACAATCGAGCATCGCCAAATTGATTATTAAAGCAAACATAAACGTAAAAAATATTAATTCAACTTGTAGTATTAATACAAACTGCACTTATTGTTATAACCTGATAATTTTTGTGACCGGATAAAGCAACATTCACCGCTAGTATTTCACCCTGGATTTCTTTTACAACGATTTTTAAATATCCTTTCGGGAGATTATCCCGGTGCTAGGCGGTGCTTTGCGTGCTTGCTGAAGAATTCGTAACACGATGTGAACGTTTCGGTTTAACTATGGGACTTCGATGCGGAAAATGAAATATATTGTAGGGGGCTATGTGCTAGGGGCACGCAATATTCTTCTTCGGAAGAATCGATTGTAGAATTTTGTGTTGGTAAAAGTTTAATCTTATAATAGGGCCACTTAAAAGTAGGATAATTTTGGGTATTGGTGATAGTTCAAATAAACATTGTAGGTACACAATCAAAAAGTATACGTTTATTAAATTATTTATTAAAAAGTGGGCTTATTGGACGATTTTTTTAATCGACGTCCAATTTTTTGAAGTTTCCGTAATAGCCCAAATAATCTGAATTAATCAAAGGTTCCGTTCGAAGAGAGTTATTAACTGTTAATTTCTGTAAATGCTTCAAACGTTCGCTGTTTTTCTCCAGTTCCGATTTCCACAATTCTAAAAATTCATAACAATTAATAACAAGGAAAAAATGGAGCGTGTAAAGCATCGGGTTTTTTCTTCTAACAAATTCGTGGCCTTCAAAACTAGGGTTATTCGATTTTAATAATTGCTTACCGTTTAATTCCGCCAATGATTTTTCATCGCCTCCAAAATCTTTCGGTAAAATCTCCCTGGGTAAATATTCGTATAAATTCTCGATGTTACTGTGTACATACAACTACGAGTAATCATTTTTTATTTATGTTATAAACTCTTTACTAGTTAGTGTTAAAAACTCACTCTATTTAATAGTTTCTTCTTAAGTATCGTCCTGGCTATTTTGATTAGAGTTTCCGCATAAGTAGGCACGTTGATGAAATGAATGCCTTTTACTCTACTTGCCCAAATTTTCTGAAAAATGCATACCAATTACAATTAAAACTTCCTTTAAGAGCAATCATTAAAATTACAATTAAATATTCTACCTCTAAAAAAATATTGAGTACTTTAAGGCTCGTGGGTGTCGTTTTCAACACGTAGCTCTTCCTTATATGCTTGAAATCGATAATTACAATATCGCCCGCTTCGAAATCCTTATGCATAGCCAATTCGTAAATCATGTGCACTTGTGCCAACATCCTGTAAGGATTGTAATTTTCGTATTCGAAGTCCTGAAACGCTACCACGTCCACCCTGTAGAAATCCCTAGTTTGTTTCGGAAGAGGAATGTAATAACTGAAAATTTAACAGAATAATTAACTTGTTTAATAAACGACGTCATGTGAACTCACAATACTTTTTCTATGCACAATTTCTGTTCGGGTTGTTCTATATCGCAACAATCGTACACATCCCGAAACAATGACCTGGATGTATAGTACATGTCGCATAATTGTTTGGTTCTTTCGATGCTAAATTTAGTTAACACCAGCCATCTTGCGATCGCATGTCTACCTACAAATTATTAATTAAATCAGTAGATATAGTAAAATAATGTACAACTTAAAGTTGAGTAGATAAATGCCAGTTATGGTTGCAATAAGAGAATATTTTGTGCTAGTAATATTGTTAAATTAAATAATAAAATACTTACTAAGAGGTTCTGGGAGATGTTTCTGAGTTTTAAACCATTCTAGTATTATATTTACGTCTTCATTGATTTCATTTTCGGTTTTTCCTAAACTTTCTAGGAGTTTTTCCCGATGAATGATCAACAACCTGTCGAGATTGGTGTCCATTATTAGAATGTTGGCTAGGTGTAATGTAGCCTTATCAGGGCATTTTGAGTATAGTTAATTTATTTTACTGGTTTTTGCACAGATTGGCACGTTTACGTGATTTATAAATTTGTATAGTTTTTCTGAATTCTCGAATTATTTCAAATAGAAAAATAAAATTCCTATACAGAAAAATTCATAATGAGTCTAAAATAAGTATAAAATAATTGGAATTTAAATTTTCTGCAATAATAGAAATGTCAACCTATCAAATTACAAACATATTTAATTTCATAAAAATATGTTCGATGCTGTTTTAATTATCCCTGTACGTATTCTCCAACTAGAAAATCGAATAATACCAAGAAATTATTAAGTCACAAGAACAAAAATTCTTGGATTCTATATAATAAATACGGTAATTTATATTAAATATTTTTAAAAATAATACTGATAAGTAATCGGAGGTTCCAAGAGATATTACAACACTAACCCAATTAGCAAGCATTGAAAAATTATTACCGGATGTCCCATTCCTATTGTATACTAAATTATTTACTTATTCTAATGATACTAAGGATACCATTGCAAAATTAGAAGTTCAATTTTCTAAAGTACATTTTCATTTCCATGTATTTACTATTTATAACTTGATTATCAGCGCTAACAACACAACAAATAATATAGATTGCTCCAATTGCCCCTTCAATCAACGAATAACACTAATATCCTTGATAACCTTACGGGAAAAACAGTATATAAAACCGAAAACCAATCAATTACAATCAATATTCAACTTAATTGTACCAGTGACATAATAGTTGAATTATGAAAGTAATTTTTACCGCCTTTCTGGCGAATTTGTGCTTGGGGTGGGTGTTGGGAAACGATCCGGTTTCTCTGGTATTATCCACCGATCCCACACCGGTAACTCCTTCAACTACAATCAAGCCTCTTCCAATTTATCCGATACCGCCACAGCCTATAGATCCGGGTTTTGCACCTTCATTTTCTTTATCTCCTTTACCACCTCCACCATCAAACAAAGAGGTAAGAATTCGAAATTAATAGTTAGTTAAATTAATAAAGAGAGTAAACTCTAAATATAAGATATCTGTTGGTGTGGAGCATAATTAATCGATTTCATTTTATTTAATTTAGGAACATAAACCCGAAGCGATCATAGATCAATTCAACATCACATCGAAAATCTCCAATCGCTTCGCCAAGACTTTGATAACCAGCAAAGTTAAAAACCCGGCGGCCAATGCAAATGAGGTGGTGTTTAGCGTTGTTTTGCCGGAAAACGCTTTCATTTCCGAGTTTGTCATGGAAATCGATGGAAAAAGTTACAAGGCGTACGTCAAGGAAAAAGAAGAAGCCAAAGCTATTTACGATAAGGTATTTTTACTGTTAATTTTTTCGTTATTTACCTAAATATTGAAATCTATTTAGGCTGTTCAAAGTGGACGATCAGCTGGTCATGTAGCAACAAGCGTGAGAGATTCTAACAGATTCACGGTATCAGTTAACGTGGAACCCGAAAAGAAAGTCACATTCCTGCTAACCTACGAAGAGCTATTACAAAGAAGAAACTCCCAATACGAATTAGTTCTTAACGTCAACCCGGGCCAAATTGTCCAAGACATGAACATTGAAGTAAATTTTTAACTCTACATTCACTCACCTTCAGTTAACACATCCAATTCTAGGTGTTTGTAAACGAAAGCAGACCGTTGCAATTCGTGCGTACGCCCTCTCTGCGAACTGGAAACGAAATTTCCAAGTCCAAAAATGAATTGGACCCGAAAACTCAGATAGAAATTATCAATTCCACTAGCGCGGTGGCAACTTTCAAACCCAACGCCATGCAACAGAAGGAGTTCGCTAAGGAATTGGGAGGCAAAGAGAACGACGGACTGTCCGGGCAATTCGTACTACAATATGACGTGGAAAGGGAATCCAATAATGGAGAGGTATTTCTGTTATTTTATATCCATTAATGGGTGATATTTGTGTAAATGTTAATTACAGGTTCTTCTTCAAGACGGATATTTCGTTCACTTTATAGCTCCTGATGATTTGCCTGCTCTGCCCAAGCACATAGTGTTCGTTTTGGACACCAGTGGTAGCATGTTCGGAAGGAGAATAGAGCAACTCAAAGAAGCTATGGTTAGCATTCTCGATCAATTAAGAGAAGGAGACTCTTTCCACATTATCGAATTCAACACCAACGTGTTCGTTTGGGACATCGACAAGCCAGAAAGAGTTTGGGCTGATATCAAAAACGAGAAGGAGCCCTTCGAGGATTTACTCGTAAGTGGAAAAATTGACTAGTTTTGTTCGGTTTTTATTATAAACTTTGTTTCAGAAAAAGGAATATCCATCTGCTGTTCCGGTAACCAAGGAGTCAGTGGCTAAAGGAAAACACGTGATCGGATTGCTTCAAGACGATTCATTAACTAACATTCTATCGAGTTTAGAAACGGCGCTTCACGTGGTCAATGTAGCCGTAAAGAAAGGTAAAGAAGGAGGCGCTAAACAACCAATCGTCGTGTTCCTAACAGACGGCGATCCGACAGTTGGTAACACCAACACCGACGATATTACAAGTATAGTAAGTCTAATGAACGTTCTAATCGAACATTTGTTCCATTACACGTACTTTTAGGTAACGAAAATCAACTCGGAGAAAGACCAAGTACCATTGTTCTCGCTGTCCTTCGGCGATGGCGCCGATAAGAACTTCCTGCGGAAGATATCGTTGAAGAACAACGGATTCGCCAGGCACATATACGAAGGACCCGACGCCGCTATACAACTGAAGGAATTCTACAAGCAGATATCGTCGCCTCTACTGGCTCATATCACTTTCAAATACACCTCCGAGGTGAAGGACGTGCCGAAGAGGGTCTTCCCTATCTACTTCAAAGGAGGCGAACTCGTGGTCGCCGGACGAACGAAAGGTTCTATCTTCGATTGTATATTTAACTTCGTTGTTACGTAATTATGTATAATTTTAGAGAAAACATTGCAGTGCACGATAATTGGATCGCATTTGAACGGAACTACTGAGCTCCGTTCTGTGGAGGAGAAGCCGGTGGGTTCTTTGGAAAGATTGTGGGCTTATTTGACGATCAAGCAAAAGTTGGAGGAGAGAAAAGTTGCTGAAAATAAAACGGTTTTGACCAAGGAAGCTTTAGATTTAGCGTTGAAATACTCCTTCGTTACGGATGTTAGTTCGTTGGTAGTGGTGAAGCCTAATGATAGCAGCGTTGCTGATACCGAAGATGCGTCTAAAAAACATGGTAGGCTACTGAATAAAATACTAGATATTTGAGTTTGTCTTTGGTATTATTGTTTTATATATGTAGGTGTTTTAGGCGGCTCGAGGGGAGGTTTTGGGTATGCGGCATCCATGGTGCCTATGAGAATGTCACCAGGTAATTTTACACTGGCAATTTCCAATAACTTTTATGTCATTAATCTGTTTAATAATTTAATGGCCGCTTTGAACGATTTTTATTATGTTTTTTTCGTTGTTGCAGGTGCACATTATTACGGCAAATCTTCCTTCTTACGAACATCTACGGCATTCCAAGGCTTAAACGGACCACCTCTGATGGCAGGACAATCAAGTAAGTCAGCACTTGGGTAAATTAAAAAATTAGGTACATTTCTATTAACTAGATTACCTTATTCCAGGACGCAGGTACTATCATAGTAAGCCAATGGTGGCTACTGCTTTGGATCCAGTCTTTGATCCAGTCATTGATCCAGTCCCCGTGCCAGCACCTCTACCTATGCCTGTACCTATACCTATGGTACTTGTTAAAAGATTACCCTGGCTGAGTAACGTTTTGAATCCGAATAATACACTCACTATTAAAGGAAGTAAGTTATACAAAGGCAGATAATAATTCTATGGTAAAATTAGGTATTTACAAATTGAATCGAATTGATATTAAAATGTATTGTTTCGAAATTAAATATTGATGTTATTTTTAGCTCTGGTCGATCTGGGTGAGCACGTATCCATTTTAGGGACAGAAAATTGTACCGGAACGCCGAAAAATAACACAGAAATCGGTACTTGTACTTTGCTTTCTCAGTGTCCTCATGTTTATTCGTTATTGACGGATTTCCAAGCCTATGAAAGCGTTTCTTGCATTGTACAAAATAAGTGAGTTGTGGATTTATTATTTTTTGTAGTTTTGTTCATATATATGAATTTGTTTCAGTTACGCTGGAATTTGCTGCCCACCCGTAACCAATCTTGTTCCCTAGAAGATAGAAGATATTATTTACTGTATTGATTGTTCAAATGCATAGGTATTTTCCCTAACGTTTCCTAGTATTATTTTAACCCATATATTCCTGATAACAAATCATTTATCTGCTGGTATGTACAAATTAATATCAAATTAAATAGTTTATTGATAATGTATTAACAGACAACAATGTATTTGAACTACTTTTAAATGACGCGTATCACAGTAAATTCCATAAAAATATACATAAAATACACTTAAATGTAATAATTAAAATTCGAATATTTACAGCTATAACAACTTATTTTTAACACAACCTAAACTCTCTTACAAAAATAATTAAATAACAAGTTACCAAGTTAACAAATTTGATTATTTATGATTTTAATTAAATAAGTACGAGTTTTGCACTTTATTGGCAAACTGATTAAATAAAAAAGCCATTCATGCAATGACCACATTTTCTCTCATCGAAATTCTCCTCCACTAATCTGCTCGTTTTGATTAAACATTCGATTTGTCTAACAATTATTGTCGTTTAACATTTACATTTCAATAAACGAACGGTCATTGTACGTGCTCGAACATATAGAATCACAAATTAGACATATTTACACATATTTTCTCACATTTACAAATATCAGTAATATTAATAACATACGAATATAATTTATTTGGAATTCGACTTAACCGACAGATAGGCCATTTTGATTTTCAAACGTCGATTAATCGTTTGAAAAGTGGGGATCGGAAATAACATCACATTTATGTATTCGTTTAAAATTGTTATCGAACGCTAAATATCGCAATAAGCGGGGTGATTTGTCTTCGATAATTTCGAAAATGTCGAGTAATTCTATGATAGATTAGAACACAAACCCCAATCGGGGCGGATTTTATGGCATCCAGCTTAAAGTTGTGTATAAATATCAGTTCTCTCTTCCCTTGGCAACATATTTTGAGTATTTAATTTAATAAATCTTAGATGGTCGATAATCACAGTTCAAGCGAATTTCAGGCGATTGTACTCAACTTTAAGATGAATATTATAGTGTTTTTAAAACATTGAGAAATAAATATTACATTTAAGAATTACCCTGTATACAAAATTAGTATAAGTATATTACACATTCATGTAAAGCTTGCTTACTTTAAGTACAGTAATCACAAGTTAGATTTAGAGCCACGTTTAGCTTTGTGGGAGACATTATACAAAATACACCCTATATAATTTCATTTTCTAATTAAAATTAGAGAAATAAAAAATCACTAGGTAGCATTTTCTCGCGAATAATCGCACACATCTCCACTTCCCTTAAATTTTCCAGCAAAATAAATCATTGGCAAAATCGCAAATCTACTGAACGTTATTACTCAATGGACAAATATGCTTAGGCCTCAACGTATGCACTTCAATGTAACTGCAATTCGTCTCGGAGTCTCTTCCACTCTCCGATTTCCTGCCATTGTGTTTGCCGGACTCGCTCCAGTAGTGCGAATCGATATAGCGATCATCCTCGTTGTCCAAACAATTCAAAATATCCTGGAACTCCGACGTCGATCGGTGTTTGACGAACGAACGGGATTTTTCTATCACCACCCTCTCGGCTCCCAGCGGACTCGAAAAGGTGAATGATGGTCTCATTTTCCCAGCGCAACCTTAAACAAACCAATTTACACAGCTTCAAAAATGTGTAAGGAACATTCTTTCAAGCGAAGAGTTGACTCTCTTAGGGATACATAATTGATTCTGTTGTAGATTGTAGATGAAGTTTAGGCAAATAACATACTGGAGTACCTATATAAATAATTTTCTAGAGTAGATACGACTACTAGGTGGATGAATCTGGGTAGTTTTGTAGGTTTGATTAGGTAGAATGTTGATTAAAAATTAACTTGGGCGAATAAGCCTCTAAAGAGAAGGTAATAAGTACCTAAATGACTCTATTGTATAGATAATCGACTCTCTTGGGTATATAATCGATTCTCTTGGGCAGATAATTGACCCTCATGATGCAATCGACTCTCCTGGATTTGTTCTGGACTCTCTTGGGTATGGTAAATAGAAACTTTGGAAAGATAATTGACTCTCTCTTAGATAGATAATTAAAACTGTAAAACTAGTCGACTCTCTTGGGTATATCATTGAATCATCTGGAAAAATAATCGACTCTCTTGGATGGATAATTGACTCTCTTAGGCGTATAATTGACTAACAAATGGAAGAATATAAAAAAATTTCTTACTTTTGAAATCGCATTCGTTCAACCTGGGCAGGCCGGGCGACGAGGCAGGCGAGGCGGCGCCGTTTTCTCTGAGCCGCAGCGGCGAGCCGGCGGGCGGCGCCGCCTCCTGGCGCCGCGACGGCGTCCTCTTGTGCTTCCTGAAGGAGACGACCAGCGGGCGTCGGTGGTCGTGCAAACGCATCGCTACCGAATCATCGAAGTAGCGCAACGAACCGCCTCCCGCCCACCCGCCGCCACTGTAAGAATCGCTGTATGACTGTTGGTGACCAGACAATGTCGAGTAACACCTACCTGCAGGAAGCTGGTGGCTTTTCCTGCAGATTTGCTTGTAGGTTTTCTGCAAAAAAAAACACACGGAATCCGTTGTGTATGAAATACACCCTGTAATTGTAAACGATTGGTTCTGAGTTTTTTTTTACCATCAACTTTAAATTGGATGTGCCCCGTCGATTTAGCTGGGAAAGTTTAATTTACCGAGTACGGTTTCGGAACAGAAGGGTGCGTACGCGTGTGTATATGGAGAATGTTGAAAAGCAATTTCATGGACTTACCTTAAAGGCTTCCCTGAATTTGTTCGACATAATGTGGTAGAGGAGAGGATTCACCGTCGTCGAGATGTAATAGAATATGCCGCTTATGTACGTCAGTATTCGGAAGGCCATGATCATGTAGGAGCTCTTCTCCGCCTCCACGCTCCCGCCGTAGATGGCTAGGAGGCGTTGGGCGTGAAAGGGCGCCCAACATATGAAAAAGGCCACCACCACAGCCACTAAAAATGAAGTGACTTATATTCATTTAAGATATCAGTTAGTGCATGTATATTGTTGGTGCAAAACATATATCAATGCACGTCACTTCTGTCGTCATACTTGCCAAGCATTGTGCCCAATTTAATTAAATAATAACAAAGGATGATAAAAAATGTTGAAAAGCAGAATAATAAAATCATCCAAAAATATATATTGAAAAAATTCTACGTTTGTATATAAAATTATTATTATTTTCTTATAGTAGGTTGGTAGGCACTGACTGTCAAGTTGCATAGTTGCCGTTGTCATCCGATCTGTACTTTTAATTTTCACTTTCTTCTTATTTTTTCTAATTTACTTGTCTCAACTACTAAAGGCTATATTAAGCCGAATAATCAAGAAATAAGAATTTTTTGCTTAGTTATATTTTCAACATGTTAGAAATAACACAATTGGAGCTCTATAAATAATTCAGATTCAGAAGTGTTCTCAGAAATTTTACTATGTACTCTTTTAAGGGTCAATTGTACATTAATTTTACTGGCACTATTAAATATATTTAGAAACGTGAAACAGGTACCCCTAATTTTCAATTGGTTCTTGTCATTTTGCCATTTGACAATTTTAGAAAATTCTTAGATTTTGTAAACTCTATAGGCTGTAATAGTTTGGCAACACTGCCTACTTGTGACCTAATAAATTATAGCTAGTTGACGTGCATTGATATTTGTTTTGCACCGACTGTTTGCGATATTAGTGCATATATCAATCATTTAGTTAGTGCACTCCATGGAGATAAATCTGGTAATCGTGCTGTCCATTCAATTATTTGAACTTCTTGTTATTTTTCCTCTTACTACATTTTTTTAGTAATTTGTACTTCAACCTCAATTATTTTACCAATAACGTTCACACGTTTTCTTAACTCAATAAATGTTCTGTGTTACTATATCTGATACTTTTGGTATTCATTTATATCCTTCGAGTATTTTCTCGAAGGCGTTACAAAACAACTAGTATTTCGCTGTATTTTGCACTTTTGGTGTGGTTTCTTTTATATCGATATTGCTCACGTGTGCTCTTGTGAAAAATACACGATTTTCTTGGTATCTAGTGCATCTATTTCCATTGTCCTTGTTCGTTTTTAGCTATTTTCGGTGTGATCCGGATGCACGTTTCTGCTCCGTACAAAACTAAGCTGTGCTATAAATCTGCCATTTTCTCTCCTTCATATCTAGATAGTATTTAAAATGGTTTTATTACGCTTCAGTTTTGACCTAATTTTTCTCGCTCGAGTTTGTTATTTTTTACTTAGTTATTACTCGTTATAACATCGAAAAATCCAATTTAATTTGACCTACATATAGATTGAAATAATTAATTAAACGTTTAAAAAATACTAATTTTCATGTTACCTACCTAATGAATGTGCCTACTTAGAAAATACAAGCAAAAAGTGTTAAGATATCGGAAGCGTAAACATTAAATAATTAAAAGTTGGGGCAATTAGGACTTCAAAGAATCTCCGGAAGGGCATGAAAAATTGATGAATAAAATCCCATAATTAATTTTCTCGTTTTACCTTCATTCACTCCAGTCAGCGAATTAATTAAAAAGACAAGTACGAGGTTAATTCAACAATTCCTGGACTGATTAGTTTATTTTACCAGTTATAGACTGCGTGAAAATTTATTTTAACTTCAGGTTTTTGGTTTTTGTTAAGTTAACACAACCATCTTATATTGAATTACTAGATTCGCCTCAATTGAATAATTTGAAGGTCGGAATACGTTTATCCACTCGAATAATTTTCCAGAAATCTCCAGCGTGTTTACTCCAAAATCGTATTAAAATAATTGCTCCCTCGAAATTTGGAAATGCACGTTTTCCCGAAATTGTTTTTACTCCGAAGCCTTATTGGAATTTATAATATAAATTATTATTATTTTGAAACGATTCCCACTAACAGCGACGAATCTATTACCAGATAATGAATTTCTCGTAATTAATCTGTATTTTACTGGCACTCAGTGTTTACTTGAACATTAATAACAAATTAGTTATATTTAGGAGGAAGTGGGGCATTTAATTTATTCAATAATATATACAGTGTGTCTTTTATTGGCTCTCGCTGTTGAAGACTGTGTTAAAGCTCTGAATTACATCAATTAGTAGATTGATCAAGACATCCTGTATGAAAGAACAAGAAAAAAATGATTTTTTTACATTTTTCTTTTTTGTTTTAATCCTGTTGTTTAATTTTAGTTTAAAGTCCTTTTACCATAAATAATTAAATAAATAATACATAATTTCTTTTGCATTAATAAATTTGTTATTTATAGATAATTAGATAACCTCTGATAATCCCCATACCTATACATTCAATATATTTACAAATTTATTCAATCGTTTCTAGTCAATTAAAAGAGACTCTTATTTATTTCAAAATGAAAATAATTGTTCTAACATTTGTAGCATTTCTAGCATTTTAGCATTTACAAAATGTGCGAATAATTAGGTAATCATACCTTTTGTAAATAGTTTTAAACAAACATTTTTATTCATAGGTAAGTCAATTTAGTTAATTTAGCACCCCGGTATAGGTACACGAATAATTTACTGATTAATTAGATTTTCAGAAGCTCAGTTTCATTTCAGGGGCGCGTCATACCAGCCGGTAATCTCTACGGCTTCGACATTAATTCGAAAATCTCCGATCATTTCACCAAAACTTTATTTACAAACAAACTCAGAAATGCCGCCCTAAGAAGATTTTTATTCCCGAGTTTGTTGTCAAAATCCACAACAGAAGTAAACGAAAAATTTAGAAGCCATTCCAGTTATAGGACCAGGTAATTTTTACATTATTTTAAATCCATTAATTAATTCGATTTCCATTTATCCATACAGGTTTTCTCCGAGATTTTAGTGAAAAAGATGGCCGAAATTTTTGTTGGTTATTGGTAAAAATATATTATTTAACGCACGAGATCCTCAAAATCCAACTATAAAACTAATTAAAATCGTTTGTTTTGATTGAGACAGTTAATAACAACAACGTGACGAAAATTAGGTTTGAAGCCGTTAGTTTAAACTTCGTAATGGAGGAGTTTATAAATTTCCGTTCAAAACTTGTTAGCACAGCGGGTTTCCGCACGTTTACGATGTCAATTACGACTTTTTTCGAATGCTTATCGTCGAAAACTCCCGAGCCCGCACACCTACAACGAGCTGAAGTTTACGCATTAAATTCCGGTGTAAAAAGAGCATAAAATAATTACCTAATACTCGACTTAATTTCGGGTAGTTAACTTTGTTACGGCACGTCAAATTTTAATATAACTTTCATGGTTATAATAGAGTTTATAGGGAGTTTTAGAAAAATAAAGAGTTGCGTTATTTCAACGTACATGGTAATAGTTTCATTATATCCTAACAAATTTATTGTATTAACAAAAATAAAGTAATGATTTTGGGAAAAGAGGGCTGCATAAATTAGCTCTGTACCCTCTTAAATTCATCCATGAAAATGATGGCTAATTAAAAGTAGACGGGCCAGTAAAAATGCCAAATTTCGCTTTCGAGTCCTTAAATTCGAATTAATTCATTCGAATATGCGCCCTTTGTGCGCTTTGATAATTGAATTAACATCCTTGCAGGCGAGTGTTTATTGGTCGAAACGGATCATTAACTCCCAGCTACTGCGGATGGCTTAAATGTATTAAAAACCGAAACATTAATATCGAATTCGTCGACGGACAAAGGGAAAAAAGGAAAACTTTTAATCGAATTTCGAAATAACGAATTAATTTCATGAACGACCGAAGGGGACCGGGAGCTCCCGAGCGAATTAAATTACTTTTTTTTTCTAACGCCCAATTTTCGGGAATAAGGCCATTGAAATTAGGAGTTTTTTTGCGCAAAATTCCTCTTCAGACGTATTTAAGAACTTGCTTTTCATCAAATACATTGTAAACGCGAGCAATATTTTATCAGAAGTTTTTAAAAAACACCTACTCCAAAAAGGAATTCACGAAAACATTGTAACACTTGAGTTAGGAGTGAAGTTTCAGTCGTGAATTACTAATAAAATTGAACTTCAAACAGAAAATTATACGTTTTCTCCACAAGAGGGCGCTTATATTTAAAAAACCTAACGCTACATTCTATAGGTAAGTTAAGAGTTTTTTCATACTAATGTGCCAATCTGTATATTTCAGCAAATGTCATCGAATGTTCCGTGTGGTTTATACCGTTTAATTTACTCGAAATGATAGCGAATATACGCCAACATAAGGTCACAATCACGTACCTAAAGGGTACAGTGTAAAAGCCCTATTAAGGAGGGCAGGGTGCACTTGAGTAATACGACGATTCGGAGTCCCCGGAATCGAGAATTTATCGAAACCGGTTCGGCTCTAAACTCCCTTTAGCCGACGACGCGACAGTGAATTACGCAATGCATTAGAGATCGTTTTTGGAGTTTAGGGCGCGCGATCATGCGAACTTCCCGCCCGCTCACGCTAAGTAATGAAAACGGTTGTTTATCTTCATTGAAATTAAAACTTCTTTTTGCCCCGCAAGAATAGCCTCGTGCTTAAAATTCGTTTGGTTGATTGCATAAAAAAAGGAGCCGATGAAAGCCTCTCGTATGCACATTTATGCAAACATATGCTGGTTTATTCAAATAGAGGGCTAATTGCTTTTTGCGATGCAACCCGCTAATGAAGCGAACTTTAATTACCCCAATGCAATTATATACTGGGTGATAATTTATAAATTACACAGTAATATGATGTCTGAAATATGTAGCAGGAACCCCTATTTATAAATTATAGGGTAGCTCTGTTATTATTTTTATACACCCTTTATAATGTAGGAATTGAGTTCAATTGATAGCTTTGTTAGTGTTTCATATGTCGTATATGAGCTCAATAAATCTTACTTCGTTGAATGAATTCGATATTTACCGTTTTCAATATATTACAAATCCAATATTCCACTCTACAACGATATATATCTTCCATCAAATATTTGATTAGGTATATTACGTAGTTTAGAAAAGATTTTTATTTCATATTCCCGTTTCACATCCCTCAAAACTTTTCTCTATCCAACAAGCAGCGACTCACCCAACATCTTCACCACGTGCTTGGTGGCCTGCGAGTTCTTGGAGAAATTCTTCCGGCCCTCCTCGTCCTGCTGGCGCGCCTCCTGCCTCCTGTTGAGCACCAGCACCTGCGCCGAGGGGTGCACGTACGTCACCACCGGATTGTAGACCTTCTGTTGCTTGGACCTCACGCTGCCTCTGGCCGAGGCGACGGTAGACCGGCGGAGCTGCAGCCCGATGCAGATGTACAGCACCGTGATCAGCGACATCGGCGCCACGAAGAACAGCAACGTCGATATCAGGAACGTGTGCGGGACGATTTCCCGCTTGATCATGCACATGCAGTGGTCCTCGACTATGTAGCCTGTCAGTAAAATAATCCTGTTATTGCATACAAGAGGAGTGCAATAAAATAAATATAGGAGTGTGCTTATAAAGGGTGTTTCGATAAGACCGCAAGATTTGAATTGCATGTCATGTTTGACAGTCATAATGACACGTGATTATAACATGACAGATCGACAGTTGACAGTTGGGAGTTAGTAAATATGGAATCTGGATATGGATCTGGATATAGAACATAATCGCGCCATAAAAATATATACAAAATATAAAAATATACTTAAATCAGCGATGATTTTGTTGTTAACATCATGCCTCACATATCTTCGGTAAATTAATTTCTCCATTTTCTCCTCGAAATGTCAAAAAATAATTTTTGAAGTTTTGACAGCTTGAACTGTCGTTTAACAACCGCGATTTTTATGTAGCGCGACGCTGATTGGCTGAGATAAGTTGATCATCCGATCGTTCGCCACGGTGCGGCGCAAAAGTGAAGCTCAAAAAGTCCTCAAATAACGGAACACATTCTCTAATGCTTAAGCATATAGGCTGTTTCCAGACCTTAGAAATATACGGCCGTGACTATAAAGTCACTAAAATTTACTTAAATGTGGAGCTGGTGCAATACAGCAGTATTTAACAGAGTTGGCTAGTGGTTTTATGGGAGTTTCGGGGGCTATAAAGTAGAACGTACCGTTAGCTAAGACTTCGCATACTATTCCGAATGCCATGGCCTGCGGTACGGCGAGTCCGACGGCTATGGCCCATATGAGTATAATGTATTTTACGGCTCTATTCAATTTCGATAATGTGTGCGATAGGAACGGGTGACAAATGGCCACGTAGCGTTCCACGGTGAAGGCCGTTATCGTGAGCACTGTGGCGTTGGCGGAGGTTTCAGCGGTCAAACCCTACAAAAAATAATTCAATCACAAAATAATTAAAACAACCAGTTGTAAGGTACAAAAGATGTCTTTAGTGTGACAGAAAAAACTTCTTATAATTGATAAGTAAGATATAAGGTACGTTTTCCTGGATATGAGGTTAACTTTAATAAATAATTTATCCAAGCGGGTGCTTATGACTTGAATTATAAAAACATGCTAATAATTCTATTGATAGCAAAATGACTTCTTTGAGTGATAGGTACTGGGCGAGGATATCACGTTTTCCTATTGCTTCTGTTAAAAGTTGCAATCGGTAAAAATTTTTGGGAAAACCCGATTACAATACAAGCTGTGAACATAAAATATTGCGCGTTCGTTCTTGATACTTGATTATACATATTTATTTATATTATATTAATTAAATTTATTTACATTATATTAATTAAATTTATTTATAATAAGAAAAAAAATTATCAATTTCAAACGTTGCTTAGGTAACATTACATTGATAAAGTACACATGATACTTTTATGTAAAAGTTTATCAATATTTTAGAAAGTTCAAGTTTATATATTTTCGCCAACATTTGAGATTTTTTTTATAATTTTTAATTTGTCAAGATGAACTCAATTATGAACATATTCGGTAGGAAAATTAAAATTATAACGTAAGTATTTCTTGTTAAGGTAGCTATTTAAATTTAATACTGACATTATAAACTTCGAGATGCTTCCAGGATATTTCTGTAATTCCACATTTCCTTCTCGTTTGTTCGTGTATAAGTTAGCTTTTCATTCAAAATCATATTAATGCGATCATTTAACGAATGGTAGGATGAAGGAAAACCCGTAAAAAAAGATATTCGCGATGCAAAAATTTTTCTATACGGTATTTTACTAATGAAATATGTCTAATACTTTCAGGCTAGGTGATCAATGGCCCATATTCAGCGACCCATTTTAACTTTAGACTGACTAGAGACGCGTCTTTAGAGTCACGCTAATGTTACAATGAGGCGCTGAATACGGACCATTAGGTATAAATACTAAATAAGATTCCTATTCAAATATTTTTCCACTTTTTTGCAAGTTTATGAAAATCCTCAGCATTAACTTTAATAACAAATATTCCCAAATATTATTTACAATTGCGTAACTCCTAATACATTAAAAAATAGACTATATTAAGTTTATCTTTAGAAAGATATAATATTTGGGTTAAGTGATGTTTTTATACGCTTAAAATTTGTATAAACTTAATGCTCACATGGCAAAATTAGTTAAAAATATTGGTCACAGCTATTCAATGCTTTCACGATTTGTTACTTGAATAATTTCTTAACATGAAGTCGATTATAAATGCGTTCGTTAAACATTTGAATTTCAATGCGTGAGAATTTTAAAAACAATAATTCAAAATTTGGTAGATACTTAATTTTATAACTTTTAGAAATATCAAAAAATGTTTCTCCACCAAAATCCTACCGCCGCTCGACAAGAAAATCTACACGCAAGATTTTTTCCTCGACGAATACAACGAAATCATGGCCTATTACCCGAAAGTCATCGAGCAAGTAAGAAACTGGACTTTCATCAAGGAATATCAAGGTTTGCCAGACAGGTACACGAATTACATGAATTATAACGTGGACGTCAAAGACACCAAACGCATGGCCACCGCTCTATTCACCCTATATTCCTACAAACACCTGGAACAACCCGAAAAACAGACCGATGAGAATTTGAGGAAAGCCATCGCTATGGCTTGGGCCTTCCGAATGGTTTGTAAACCCTTCTTTAGGCTTCATTTCTAATTATAGCGACTCTATCCAGAGCACTTCTTCTTGGAAAAATATATGGAGTGGTTTCAAATGAGGCCCTCTTTGTGATTAATTGGCTAAATAACATTGTATTCTAAAGATTTAATTTGATTTTTAAATATCGATAAAGATTACTTTGTGCGTTTTTCCAGGCCGAAGCTTCCCAACTGACACTCGACGATGTTCTGGATAACAGTTTAACGCGTTACATGAAGCCTGCTTGGCACAAATTGGAAGGAACGAATAGCGCGGTTTTGGACGCGTTTTTCGTGGAAAACGCCGCTTATCTAATTTTGCAGGAGGAAATGCGAGATCATCCGCAGTTCCTTAACATCGTTAAGCTGCTGAAAGAGTACTATTTAATGCTCGTGGTCGGGCAATACCTGGATATGCGATCGATACCCTTCGAAAAGTCCTTTGAGCTGCTCAAGTATAGGTAAATAAGATATCTTCAAATGGATTTACTTATTTATACAGCGCGTATTTGTATCGAATTTTTAGGAACATCAAAGGTTATTATATAACAAATATGCCGATAAGAGGCAGCATGTATTTAGCGAATATCGATAATCCCGATTACCATGCGAAAGTTGAGGAAATTTTGAGAATATCCGGCGAGTGGATCATCATCCAGGTAACTAACGAAAACTTTAAAACTAGATAGAAACAACAAGTTTTTAACTTAAACTTTTAGAACGACTACCAGGAGGTCTTCTTGCCCACGAGCGAGAACAAGAAGGACCGCAGGGACATACAACAGGGCACGAACACTTGGTGTCTGGCTAAAGCGCTGGAATTGGCCAGCGAATCGCAAATGAAAGTTTTAAAGGAGAATTACGGCAAAAACGACGATGAGTCGGCGATGAAAATCGAGGAGATCTACCGCGATTTAAAGTTGGACGAGATTTATTTAAAAATAGAGGAAGAATATTTCGAAAAAGTCAACAAGCGATTGGATATTCTACCCAATATTTTGCCTAAAAGTTTCTTTTGGAATATGATGCATATAATTAAAAACGAATACATGAATGGATGAGTTGGTATAAATACTTTTTTGTAATTATAATATTAATAATGCAAAATAAAATACAGGGTGTTTCATTGGGAAAGGGCAATATTTTAACCCTGTATAGAGGTCACCCAGGGGATTACAAAAAACCCATATACTATGGGTCTTGCGCCCTTTATAACCGAGTTACAGGGTGTTTTTTGAATTTGGCCCATTTCTTTCGACACCTATAACTTTTGAATCACTCAGTATATTTTTTTGATATTTGGCATAGATATTCAATACCTTTAGGACAATTTATTGCCACATTAAAAAATTACAAAATCCAGGTCCGGATTTAGAAAAATTAATAAAATTTGACCGACCCTAAAACAACACCCTATACATCATATTTTTAAAAATTGAATTTAAAATTCAGAAAGAGCATAAAAAACTGAATGTATTCATCAACTTTTTATTTTCCCGCATGCCGTTTTTCTACCAAAATTTAAACGTTAAAAGGTACATTATGAGATTTTTGGTCCATGTAAATTGTAATTGAAGGGATTTTAATTATTTTTTCTTTAATAAAACCAGATTTACTTAACACTTTCATGAAAATTCTTGAAATAGACCTATTGAACTTGAATTAACATTCACATAAACCAATAAAAATTACAAATACAGATCCGCACTTAATAAAATTAAAATGATTTCAATTCATTTAATAATTAATCATTGATTATTCAATGTTTACATTTCTACGTGAGAAAATTCAAAACTTAACTAAGTAATTTACTAGATTTTTCAAAAAAGATACTAGAATAAGTATTCTTTTCCACAACACCAAGAGGTAGAACACATTTACCTAGTAAGCAATTTTAAAGAATTAAAAAACAATCCCAATGTTCTTAGAAGATTTATTATTTGCAACTTGATTAGGAGAGCTAGATTATGTATCAAACAAAATGGAGAACATTTTGAGCAATTGTTAAAATGACTTTTTTCTGGTGTTTTTTGTTGTTAGTTTGTTAATTATCATTTTGTTATTTTTAATTAGTATTAAATTAGTAGATATTAATTATTTGGTTAAAAACCAAATTTCTTGTTCTTTTGGCTTTAGAGTTGTTTTTTGTTAATTTTTTTGTTTATTTTTCATATTTTTTATTCATTGTTCCATTTTACCAGTTCGTGTGGATTAGCCCTATTGGGGATACCTCATTAGAAAAACGTGCCTTGTGTTCTACCTCTTGGTGTTGTGGAAAAGAATACTTATTCTAGTATCTTTTTTGAAAAATCTAGTAAATTACTTAGTTAAGTTTTGAATTTTCTCACGTAGAAATGTAAACATTGAATAATCAATGATTAATTATTAAATGAATTGAAATCATTTTAATTTTATTAAGTGCGGATCTGTATTTGTAATTTTTATTGGTTTATGTGAATGTTAATTCAAGTTCAATAGGTCTATTTCAAGAATTTTCATGAAAGTGTTAAGTAAATCTGGTTTTATTAAAGAAAAAATAATTAAAATCCCTTCAATTACAATTTACATGGACCAAAAATCTCATAATGTACCTTTTAACGTTTAAATTTTGGTAGAAAAACGGCATGCGGGAAAATAAAAAGTTGATGAATACATTCAGTTTTTTATGCTCTTTCTGAATTTTAAATTCAATTTTTAAAAATATGATGTATAGGGTGTTGTTTTAGGGTCGGTCAAATTTTATTAATTTTTCTAAATCCGGACCTGGATTTTGTAATTTTTTAATGTGGCAATAAATTGTCCTAAAGGTATTGAATATCTATGCCAAATATCAAAAAAATATACTGAGTGATTCAAAAGTTATAGGTGTCGAAAGAAATGGGCCAAATTCAAAAAACACCCTGTAACTCGGTTATAAAGGGCGCAAGACCCATAGTATATGGGTTTTTTGTAATCCCCTGGGTGACCTTTATACAGGGTTAAAATATTGCCCTTTCCCAATGAAACACCCTGTATTAAAACTTCTTTTATTACTCTTACAATTGGATTTTGAATTATCTACATCAGCTACATATTTTGTAGCTTCGAGAATTTAGAAAAAAAAATTCACCAAGACCGAAGATTTTGTTTTACCTAGGTGTGTAAAAGGACCTTCCTAATAAATCGACCAATTTAATATTTTCGTGCATACGAGCCTTAGATCTCGATAAGCCCGCTTATTACGAGCCGCTTATAATATTTTCGGAACGTGTTTGCCGGGCGCGTTGTCGAATTTTCTTATCAACCATTCATAGAATCCGTTTCCACCGAACGCGTATTTTTAGGGGGCCCGTCCGTGCGCCCGTAAGGCCGTCAAAATAATGAAAATTCGTGATTTATTCCGACCCTTTTTCGCAGCATTTTCGCGTCTGAATCTGACTGAATAAGCGATGCGAATTTTTTCTCGGCCATTCCCAAGAGATTTTCTCGCATTCTCCCTCGACGAATCCTACCACACTTTTCAACGTTCTCCGACAATATTTTTTCTCAAGTTGGTAATTATTTCTACTCTAAAATGATTTAAAAAAACTATAGAGATTACCAAAAATGTTTACTAATTTGAAGTTTACAAATTTTACAAAGATCTACAGGATGTTCTGGATCTACAGGATCTACAGACACTACACAGGATCTACAAGAATCTACAGAATCTGAGGATCTACAGAAAGTACAGGATCTACAGGATCTGCAAGATGAACAGAATCAACAAGATCTGCAGAATGTAGGTACAGACCAGGATCTACAAAATCTACAAGGATCAATAGAAAGTATAAGATATACAGGAACTGCAAGATGTACAATATCTAAAAGATCTACAGTCACTATAAATTCTACAGAATTTACAACCTCTTCAAGATCTACAAGACGTATAGAATTCAGAAGATTTACAGGACTTAAAGAATATACAGTATCTATACGATCTACAGGATCTACATGATCTACAGGATCTACATGATCTACAGGATCTACAGGACCTACAAGATCTACAAGTTTTACAGAATCCAGATTACAAAATCCACAGGATTTACAAGATGAAGAGGATTTATAGGATTCACAGAATCTACAAGATTTACAGAATCTGCAAGATCCACAGAATTTACAAGATCCACAAAATTTACGATACAATATGTAGAAGACTTTTTGGAGAGATGAGGTCATACCTACAAGTGTGTAAAATAAGGTAGGTACAAAATAATAAAATACAAACCTGCAAGATGCAAAAAGCTTCTCCGAAAACATAGGGATACTTGGACCATATGGAGTAAATTTCGGGCGGCAGGCCGGAGACCAGCAGGAGCAAATCGCTAACTGCCAAGCTGAACAAATAGTAATTGGTGGCCGTGTGCATGCACTTGTTCCTGGCTATGACCACGCAGGTGCTCACGTTGCCGAGGATGCCGCTCAGGAATATGATCACGTACACCACGCTGATGGGTATCACTATGTAGAGGGGGTCGCGCCTCGGGCCCCAATCGGCCGTTTCGTTCGTGTAGAACTCGAAGGTGAACGTGATATTGGCGCTGATGTTCTGCGGACTTTGATGGCGCGCTTGGTGGGCACTTTGCATTGTTCAAGTGGCCTTTGCGGTCAACCGCATATTGATGGAATCTGTAACAAATTAGTCATAAAGTAGAGGAAGTGCGCTATATATGGACCACCATTAGCACTTTTCTCAATAAAAAGTCGAATTTTAAATGTTAATCAGCTTTATATTTATATTAAACAATTCCTTAACCATTTAGTTAAAAGAAACTCAATAAAATTCTCCAAAAAACTAAATCTTTGAAATAAATAACATTTTCTAAAGTATTTCAATTTTATGAACTTTCAGAAAGTGAACATAATATGGACCACATCCGGATTTTT